>VZQC01009892.1:773626-896113 GCA_009823505.1 Rhizomys pruinosus | reverse complement strand
TTTTATTTTCTTTAATTTCCCGCGTGTCAATTATTTCTCTAAGTTCTGTTCCTTGGGTCTCCTCAAGGGGTTCCCATTGTGGTATCTCCTCAGTTTTGTAGGCCTGGTGTAGGGTATAGTATCCTGTGCCTTTCAGGTGTCCCTTCGTCTTAGTCCTTGGAATGGTTTCCCTTTTGTGGATTTCATGAGTCACAAACGACTTTTCACTTTATTAGTGGATGGTTTGCTTGCCTCCTCCTCCGATTGGCTCTTTTTTTTTTTTTTTTTTTTCTCTTTTTCTATGGGATATAACTGGGCTAGGTTTCAGGTTTTCAATATTGTTTATATATTGGAGGTCTAACTAAGTAACAAGTCTTCTCTCTGGTTCCTTCCTGAAGAGGTTTTCTCCAAAGGTCTTGACCACTTGGATTTCTTAGCAATTCACTTGGCGCAGGCGCCGGGGAGGGGGGACCGGGGTATGGTGGCCTGATCTAGCCGCGCCGCCTTGCCTCCTGGCACCGGGGACCCCGTGACGGGTTCACAGCGAGACCCTTCCCAGGCTTGCCCCCGCCAGACCCCGCCTAGACTCAGGAAGCTGTTTTACCCTGGCCTGGCGCGTTATGGGCTCTCCCCTGCGACCCCTGTTCCCTCCCACAAGTCCAGGCGGGACAAGAGCAGAGGGAACGCGACCCTGCACTCCGGAGCGCCGGTTACCCCTGAGCCGGGGACCCCGTAGACGGGTCACAGCGAACGACCCTCTCCAAGCTGCCCCACGCCAGACCCCGCCTAGAGCTCAGGTATAATTAACATTGTTATCTGTACATTAGCTAGCTTATGATGCGAGTAATCATGAAACGCAATTTATTCCCAAGCAATGTCCAGTCTCAGCCTTATTCCCTCTTCCCTGCCCCCCACCCCACTCCATCCCACATCATGCATTCAGCCAGCATCTGATGCATACGTGGTCAACTGCCTTCTTCTCAGAGCGTTTTCTTCCATGTAATCTCATTTCTTTAGCTATAAGTTGATAATTCCATCCCCACATCTGTAGCGTAACACTAAAGGAACCCTCAAGGTCCCTTCTCTCCAAGTCCTGCGGCAAGCTGAGCACCGATCACCACTCACCCTTTTGGGAACTTGGAGCGAAGGCTTTGCTGGTGCACCAAAACACCTACAGCCCACATCCAGTGGAGGATGATGATCCTAATCCACTCTCAGGCCCTGACTTTTTCGTGGACAGGCTCATGGTTACTATATGTAGGGTCCTAATCACCCTTCCTAAGTGATCAAATGAGTGTCCAGACTACATTGCCTTGATGTACGTTTCGCGCAACTAACCTTTTCCATTACATTTAATCAGCCCACTGTAATCGACAGGCCGCCACCCCAGGCCTCCGTAAAATCACCGACTCTTATGCTACAACGGTACGTATCTCTCAAGCCTCGTGACCAGCGTCCCCTCTCACCGCAACGGGTGGCGCTCTCCGTAAACCTGCCAGGTGCTGTCCCCTTCAGATTCCTGTTAGATGAAAAGTGCGGCACATCGCTGTGAGATCGGAAAGAAGGTACAGAATAACAAGTCCCCACTCTCTCTGAGCTGGTGACGTGACTCTGGGTTCAATTTCTGCTGTTTCCTCCTTTCAATGGGCATGGAACCAGTTTGTCCATGGATACTAAATCCGTTCGATCATCCGGCCTAATCTCTCTAAAATGAAGAAGTACAAGACATATATTAGAAAACTTATAGGTATTTAAGCAGACCTCAATGCGTTATTGGTAGGTTAACTTTTAGCGCATAGGGAACACAATGTTTGGATTATGTTATATACATGGGAATCTACCCAAATGTTTTCCCCCCCTGATTAAAATATGACGAGGGGTCTTACTTATATCAATTTCCTCCTACTTTTTTCCACTCTCACTCCTCTTTTTATTACCTACCTTCACTCATTCTTATTTTTTCAAACACCCATGTGCTAAACACTCCTTAACCTGTTTAGAGGATGTGAACTTGTGGCATCAGTCCTTGGGTTATTCTCCAAGGTAGAAGCCAATAGCCAATTAGATTTGGGATATACCAGCACAATGGCTGCCTCCTGCTGCACAAGTATTTCCAGGCCAGAGTGGGGTGTACTTGGTGCTTAGGTAGGAGTCTTGCTTGAGTTAGGGAGCCCTATATTTGTTTTTTGGGTTTTAGATGGTGGGCCTTTTGTAACACTACTCCTCTGGCACTTCCAGAGTACCCGATCTGTACACTTGCTGTGTTGGTCTCAATACATCTTCCCCCCTGTTAAGTCGGGATTTCGGCTGCAGGACTTATTGCCTCTCCCTCGCTGATAGGATCATCGCCCAACTTTAGAGGCAAGGAGCCTCCTTCCTTTTTGTGGGGCCTTGGATCCCCTGGCCAAACATCCACCTGGTTAGAACAATCCATTGCTGGATGTCAGAGCCCTTTTCTGTATTAATATATTTTGCCTGAGTGCATAGCCCTAGGACTTTAGTTATCATAGTTTGGTTTCTAGAACAGGAGAGTAGTTCCTCTTCCACAGTATCCCATCGTCTTAGTAGGTCACATTAAAGAAAGCAGTTTTTTTTTGAAAAAACTTTTTAAAGAATATTTTATAAGAGATACTGCTACAATAGTTGTCTCCAACATTTATACAGTTGGGGAGAGCACCTCATCATATCATTGTCATATTTTCTTCCTTTTCATGGGTGGGAAGGCCAAGAAAGTCTCTCTATCAGAACCTTTGTGGCACCCTAAAGGGTAAGTTTCATGAGGACTCCATATAACAGTTGTTACATGTAAGGATCCACAAGAGGGGTTTCGAGTTATGGCAAATCCTGAGGCTTTTCCCTTCTTTCCTTTGAATGTTTCAGACGGGTCAGTCCTTTCGTGCCACTTACTTTGTGTACATCCATACTTCAATGACAAACCTGTTTATCTTTTCTTTTTTCTCAACCGTTAGTTAGGTTGACGAGTTTTTTTGATCCCTGTTGATACAAACAAAATCTTTTATCGCCCATAGTTAGTTATAAGATTGTGAATTGCGGGGTTTAGATGAAAGGTTTCATGTCTTTTGTCTGTATCCCCCCCCCCCCCTTTTGTTTTGCGTTGTAGGTCTCCCAGAGATAGTTGTTATTATTGACATGACCCTTAAGATAGGGTGGCAGTCAAGTCATGAGATTATTTCATTCATAAATTCACCCATGTTTGTTTTTGGTGACTATCTATGAATACCTTGGGAAGCACCTTCATTTTTTACATTCACATCCTCTTTAAAGCAGAATGCTAAAACAAGGGTGATACTGTACAACAGAAAATCTATAGAGAACATATGTATGTGTCAATCCCAAAGTTATCTGCTAGCTATCAGATTTTATGTAAAGCAAAATGTGGGCCAAACAGCGAATTATATCCCTCCCAGTTAATTCAGATGGCCATTACCATTTTTTATCACGATTCCTTCTGTAAACCAATATTTTTAATTATACACATGTTTAACTTTTACTTTTTACTAAGTCCTAAAAACACCATGTATCCTGTAGACGTGTCTAGGCGAAAACTGGCCCTACCGGTACTTGCTGAACCACGTCAATTAGGTATGCCTTAATCGTAATATACACCCGTTGTCATTTCTCCCACTCCATCCCCGCCTTTTCCAATTGCACCTTTCATGTCCATTTTTCTGATGCAGTCCTTTGTCTTTAATATATGCCTCCCCTCCTTCCATGAGAAATATATATCTATTCTGGATGATTGATTGGTGTGTACTAGCATCCACATACTGTGTAGGGAACAAAAAACAGTTTTTTGGTGTCCGTTTGTTTTTTTCCTGGACTGTGTTACTCACTTTTACTTCCTAACATAAATGTTCCAAGCCCGGTCCAGTCCATTTACTTGCAAAAATTGATGATGTCTGTCCCTCTTTACTGCTGCATAGTACTACCGATTTTGATCCGCATGATACCCATTTTCTCTATCCACTCGTCAGATTGAAGGGCAACCTGGGCCTGGTTTTCCCCCAGCCGTGTTTTTGCTATTAGTGAACAGAAGCAGCAATAAAATATAGATGTCCAATTATTTCTGCATGTAATTTGTCTTGTAGGTAGCTATAATACACCTCGGCCACAGTGGTGATGAGATGCGGTCAAATGGAAGCTGCATTTGATCGTCCTAAAGGGGTTCTCCACACTGCATTTCATAGTGGGCGTGTACAAGTGTTTACTATTATCCCTACAGCAATGGATGATGTTTTCCCCCTTCCCCACAAAAACACTGCCTACTCGCACTTCGGTGTCATTTCCATAGTTCCGATCGACTAGCCCATCTCTTATTGGAGTCAGGTTCAGGTATCGTCGAGTGGATTTTGTAAATTTTGCATTTCCATCTTCATTATCAGAATGTTGAACATTTTGTAATGTGTTTCTCAGAGCATCTCTAACTCCTCCTCTTGTGAAGTCCCCTTATTAGATCTTGCTCCATCCTTTTGAATGATTCCATTTGTTTCATTCTATCTACTGTTTTTTGAGTAGCTTGGGTTATACTCCTGGAAATTTATGCTTTGTCGAGAATGTATCTCTGTGAAGGGTTTCCTCCCATTCTGGTGGGTCTTTTCTCCTCAACTTCCTTTATTTTGCTTCTCCTTTGATGTACAGAAGCCATTTTTTGAGTTTAATGAGGTGCCCATTGTCAATTGCTCAGATACTCATTATTTTCTTGTAGCAGTCTGCTGTCTGTATTAGGAAGTCTTATCCTACACCTATGTCTTGTAGTCTGCTGCAAGCTCTCTTCTACACCTCCAGAGTTTGGAGTTTCACGATTGAGTCTTTGGTCCATCTGAGTTGACCTTTGTACAAGGTGAGAGGGTAGGGGTTTAATTTTCATTCTCTACAAGTGGTGATCCAGTTTGCCAGCCCCATTTGCTGAAAATGCTGTTTCTTCCTCCATGTGTCTTCTTGCCCCCTTGTCAAATTTGAGACGGCTGAAATTATATGAGCTCAGGTTGGATCTTCTGTTTTTATTCCATTGGTCAAAACTGGTCTGTTTTTGTGCCACGCGCAAGCTGTTTTTATGACTAAAAAAAAAAAAAATAACTCCAGTTAACAGCTCCCTTGGAAAAAATGGTTCTCTATCTCTTCAAATATAATTATTTATAGAGTTTACTGCCACTGCCGGGCATGGTGGTGCACGCCTTTAATCCTAGCACTCAGAAAACAGAAGCAGGTGGATCTCTGTGAGTTCAAGTCCAGCCTGGTCTACATAGAGAGCTCCAGTCCAGATGGGACTAAAGGGAGATCCTGTCTCAAAAATACAAAAAAAGAAAAATTATAGAGGTTTGCTAAGCAAAATATTCTAGAAAAGTGTGTGGTCTATAATATCATGACAATAGCAATTTGTTCCACATTACTGAACTCTAAAAAAGGAATTTTCTAGTTTTAACGAGCAGTTTATTTTCCACAAGGAAACTGTCTAATGATGCGGTTTTTCATTGTGTTCTTCTAACACCATAGTCTAAAATAAGGAATTGGTTTTTCTAAATTATGCCCCTGAACTCTAGTATCCATTTGATCATCTACTAACTAGAATAAAGCTTCTACATTAAGTTTCTTTTCTCATATTGGGAGACACAAATTCAACTTAATTGACTACCAGTAGCTTCTATAATGAACAATTCATATCTTAAGCTTTAGTTACATATTTTTCCTGTGCAGTTGCTTATTAAACAAATTACATTGTAATAGATCTTAAAGTATTAAGAATAATTGCATGCTTTTTCATTTTTTTTCATATAATTCCACTGAAGTTATTAGGTAAAATGAAGTTTTAGAAACATACAGTATCATAATCTATACACCATATACAATTATACCAATATGTATACAGATATTCCTCTATTCTTTTTGGGTTTATAGATATTCTTTTCACCTTGATTAGTAACAATTTACAAAAGCAAATCCAATAGGCTTCTGATTTTATTCTTTGGTGTCCATGACTAGGTAAAATATTTTTGGTAATTCTAGGCTATATTATATTCTGCCTCAATAAAATAAGATGTAATGCCATTTGTGATCAGTAACCTCTTTCAGAGAATGACAGGTAATAATAGCTCTCACTTTTCTAGTTCTTTAATCTTACTGGAATAGAAGACTATCTTATTACCAATGTTGGAGACAAAAACTAAATCTAATATTACTGAATATGCAATATCAACATGAGACTCTCATTCTATATTTATTTCTTGATTACTTGCCTTATTTGTGATTATGTATAGTCTTCCCATATCATTTTTGTGTATGGTAGAATATGAACAAGATAATTATTCTAATAATAATTTTATCCTGTCCTTACCTATGTCTAGTATTGAATTAAACACATCCCAGACTACATAATCTCCTGCAATATAGGCATTCTTACTTCCATAGCCCCCAAGTCCTAACCCTATGTAGCAATTTCCAGTAATGCTTTACTGTAGCCATTGTGAAGAACTGAATTCACCTCAGAGCTAGAATCAGAATCACTAGAGTAACCTTTACATCTCTTTTTTATGTCCTTATTTCCTTGCTCTATATTTCCCCCATTCTTTGCTCCAAGTAATTGTTAACTTCTCAAACAAGTAACTATACAATTTAAATTTAATTAATGCTGAAGTCCAGTCCCCTTAAGATAAGTTGGATAATTAATTCACCATCATCAGCAATGCATAGAAGATCCTACCACTGCTTGCCTACATGCAGCCATAGCTATTGAAACTTTATTAAAGCAGAAACTTTGGATTCTGATAAAAGTGATAGCCCGTTTTTAGCAGTGTTATTCACTGAATAAGGAGTTGGAGCTATAATGTCTTTAATTTGAAAGAAAACTTCGTTACCAGCATCATTTATGCCATTCTCCCCCAATAAAACCTGATTAAAACAAACCAAAACCACGGAAATGCAGCTCTGCCTTGAGCTCTAATGGGAAATTAATAGACATTTAAAACTGTTATAAATCAATTAAACTGTTTTAAATTATACTTACCACCATTTGTATGATATACATTAAAGTCTTAAATGTGCAAGAAGCTATCCTCTGTGAGTTCACATATGTGTTAATGTGTGAGAGACATTTAAAACTGTTATAAATCAATTAAACTGTTTTAAATTATACTTACCACCATTTGTATGATATACATTAAAGTCTTAAATGTGCAAGAAGCTATCCTCTGTGAGTTCACATATGTGTTAATGTGTGAGAGGTACAAATGCACACAGTATGGATCATGCATATGATTGTACAATGTTAGCTAAGTACCAATTTTGGTAGTCTTCTAGAGTATAATGATTTTTTAAGCATTATGGACTCAGTCTTTCTCTAGAGGAAACCATGTATGTATTTCATATTTTTCATATTTTACAGTGTACATATTCCAAATACTTTCCCCAAACATGTTTTCTGTGAAGAAAAACATGCTATTAAATAAATTTAACTAAGACTATTATACTTACTGTGTTTTCTAAGTCTCTAATTGCTCATGGGGAAGAAACAGATAACTATAAATAAGAGACTATATGGATATTTCTTGAGATGTATACAAATGGAATCTGGGTTGAACAGATTATTGTCTTCACTTCAGTGAGAAGCAGGTTTCTGTGGTTGCCTAGAGTAACTCTCAGCCACAAGTCGAAGGACAGGCCAAAGCTGAACAGCTGTGCTATGCAAGCTCACTATTTGCGTCAAAATATATGTTGAGCATTCATTGTCAAAATGTAAACAGAGAGGCCTATGTTCTTTGCAACATGGTCAGCCTCACTGCTTAATTCATATTTATAGCTGGCCTCTCCACCACCTGTGCACACAACCTACACTGTAACACTGAGGAATTGGAGTGGCCTTATTTGAGACCTGATTAAACAGCCAGGAAAAAGCAATCCATCATTTATAAGGAGGACGTATAGGACCATCACAGTAGTATCCTTTCATGCTTTGGGGTTTCTGCCTTTATTTTTTTCCATCTCTTTTTCAACCAGTGCCAAATACAATAGACAGAGCCCACAAAGTGTCACTGAAAATCCTCTACTGTCTAGATTGTCAAGATCCTCCTAGACTGACTTTAATGAGGACACATGTGACATTACTGCTGAGAAGGTCTGGGTTCCTTTATGAATTCTTATACCTAAATGAACCAAACCCTAAGTGGATTGAAAGACAATACTAGCACAGATCTTTCTGATACACCTGCAATTAAATGTCTATAGCTACTTTATGAATGAACAGAACTATTGGAGTATTAAAGGAAAGCGGCTTTGTTTTATCTCCCTCTTCCATATATAACTGTATTCTATCAAATCTGTCTTCCCATTATTTGGGACTTAATTTAGGCCCTGGTATCATCTTAAATAATTTATAAAGACTTGTATTGGGGTACTAAAAACAACACCACCAACAACAAAAAAGACAATTTCATAAACTAACAATATGGATTTAAATGCCCAAACAAGCATAGACACACATATACTCCAGAGGAACTCTAATCAAAATATTAAAGTTATATTAAATGTATAGTTTATTCCTACCTTCTATGTGGTGGGTAGAAAAAGAATGTTCCCCCATGGGATTCAAGCATTTAAGCTTTTGTGCCCAGTTGGTGGCACTGTTTTAGGAGGACTTAGGAAGTGTGGCCTTACTGGGTGAAGCACATTACAGGGGGTAAGGTTTTGAGAATGCTTTAGCTTTGCTGGATATCCTGACTCTCTACTTTCTGTGCATACTTGAAGATGTAAATTCTCAGTTTTCTCTGTCAGCCACATCTGCCTCCATGCCTCCCCACCAAGATCAACTCTTATCCGTCTGGAATTGTAAACTAAACAAACTCTTCCTTCTCTAAGTTGCCTTGGTCATGGTGTTATATCATAGAAACAGAACAGTCACTGGTACATACCTCAACATCCCTGTGACCAAGGAACCCTGTGACTAGAGGAAAAGACTAGATTTTATAGTCACCTGTGCTTTCAGACCCCGACTCCATTTCTTCCCTTGACTTAGAGTTTCTTCTGTGTCACAGTACTTAGACCGAAGAGACAATGGTTCTGCTCAATATAAATTCCTAAATGCCCCCATCATAGAAGATGATCTCCCCCTTTAAGTATCCCTGCACTAGGTCTTTCTTAAAGTTACCAGACATACTTCCTCAACTTCTCCTGCCCTTTGGTTGGGAAGACTACAAGGCTTAATATTTCTTGGGTAGGATCTTACCAAGAACGCTTAAACTTGACTTTCTCCAATGGAACCCATACCCTTGCTCCTTCTAAATGTAGAAATGGAATTTCTTCCCACTATTGACTCTGCTTTCTCCTGCATTATGGGCAGCTTCAGGCAATTTTACCCAAAGTAAAATTTGGTACATTGCAAGCATTTTTAATCAGCACAAACCTATACACACAAACAGTCTGTCTCAGAATCTTTCTTGGTACATATATAACTGAACTTTGGGCAGAGGGAAAACATCATGAAAATCTACTCATTCCAGGACTTCAAACAATCCTCCATGGGTTATTACCAATAGAAAGTTCCCAGTGATGATGACTGGGCCTCCATAATTGGTTCGCTCATGGGTCCTAGGTAAGTATCTACTACCTCCTTTAGAAACACTGGACATTGTGCCTCAAATTTCCTCTGGATTACAGCTGTAGCAGAAAAACAAAGATGAATGACATTCTAGTCTGCATCTTATGTAGAAGCCAGTGTTGTCTTAAGCCTAGCTGTAATAGTGGTCATTATGATATGGTGCAGTTTTATATAACCTAACTCAGTTTGAAAACACTGATTTTTAGAGGATCTTTTTTCCTCTTACTTAGCCTTTACGTTTTAGAAGGGAATATAATTAGTCACATAAATAAAGTTGTAGTGACAGGCTTAGCATATTATATGGAGGGAAAAAACACGCCCTTTAGAAAAATTGGACACTTGAAGCAACACAAATGTCCTTTTTTAAAATTCCTAGGTGGTTCCATAAGTCCCTTTACTCATCTAGGGCTGTGGCTCTGTTTTATCTATTATTTCAATCAAGAAAAAAAAGAAAGAACTCTCTCTGTGAACCTGATAATAAAAGTTATCAGATAATTGGCCATCAGGGTACAAAATGTAAAGACTTAAGAAGCACAAATTTAAAGGCTAAAAGCAAAAAAAAAATGCCATGTCTCATATATTTAAGCTACATTCTATTCAATTTCCTTCAAAGAAACATGAAGGGGACTTCGTGAAGCCAGGATGGAACCATGCCTTAATGAGATGAAATCTACCTAACATGGTATGAAAACTTCGATGGGAACCATGAACATTTAATAGAACTTACATCTATGTAAGGCACCTGTTTAACACTTATGTTTAAAGGTAAATATTTTAATCATTTTTTGTGTTAAAGTTAAATATTTTCAAATCAGCTTATTAGTATTAGTTCTTTTATTCTTTTAGGTTTTGGTTTTGGTTTGGGAGTAATGTGTATTGTGTTATATCTTTCTTTACCCCCAGCAGTGACTATGACTATATTGTTGTAGGATTATTAAATGACAGATCTCACATAAACAATCATTCAATACATCAGTATAATAAACTGTCAAAACATTACAAACAATTATCAATTATAATAATAAAGAAATGCTATCAAAATAATTTTGAAGACGAGAAGAAAAATGGATTTGTTTTATATTATTTCTACCAATTTACATAGATGTATGAGCCTCACTTACACATGTGTGTATATGTACAAATATAAGTAAATTTATGTCTAATGAATATTAAACTATACATATTACCATATACCCAATGGGTTTTATATTTATATGGAACATTGAAAAAAATAGGTTTCAAATAGAAAGACAATGACGATTTAGATGTGGTTGTTTTCAAAACAGAAGCCCCATTGCTCATGACATTTTTCTTTCTTAGAGATAGGAGAGAGAGAAAGAGGAGAGAGAGAGAGAGAGTTCTAATATAAAATTTCCTAAAGGAATATATCATCAATACACACATGTCCATATTAATTAAGTAAATAATTTCATAGTTACATTGAGTTCCAGTCAAACTGTGGAGGTTATAAGGAGACCACACATAATGTGAATCTGTGTCCCACAGTTCCCATATCTTACCAGGCTTTGGAACAATGAGTTGAGCACTACTCTGGGCATTGCCTGCCTCATTTTCAGCCACACATTGATAAAAGCCTTCATCTGACTTCACCACCCCAAGGATCCGTAAGTTACTTCCTCCCTAAAGAGAAAAGAAAAGCATATAAATCATTTTAAAATGGGATTAGGGAGCCCTCAGGGTAAAAATAATTGAACATAGCACCAGGTTAATAATACAACACAGGAGAATAGGAAGAAAACTGTGAGGATTCTCAGCTGTGCCTGTATGTCCTTTGCTACCTGGGAAATGTCTCCTGTTGCCAGTAGGTACTTTAGAATTCAGGGGTGTTAACTCAACCCAGGTCTGCAGTGACAGTCATCTTACAAAACTGGACATAATCCTTAGTATCTAAATGTGCAGTCAAAAGAATGCATTAAATATGAAAGGAATCAAGATTCAACTGAGAAATTCCATTCCTTCATTTGTAATTGAAGGAAGCTAGGTTCAGTGGACACTCAGTAAAACAGAGCAGGACTAAGCAAAACAGCAACACTCATGCTTCCACATTCTAATAACAAGCTATCTAGGTTAAATGTTTTCTGGAAGTATTTACTCCCCAAAATCTGAACATATATTTTGAACATAACAGTTTATTTCATGTATTCTTCTCTGGGGGCTTGAGATGGAGATGAGAACAGATATTCTGCACCCGCGTCATTTCTGTTCCAGAGCAGAAAGTTTTCACCATCAGCATCTCACTGTCAAAACCAAGCAATGTTAACTGCTTTTGTATATAAATTGAACCACAAGCTCTTTCAAGGATGGATGATAAAATGATCTAGAGATAGTATTTAATTATGGGAACTTGGTTTATCTTCGCTATTAGTGTAAGAATTAGTTCGGTAAGTGAGACATGTTAAATCACTTTCCCTAAAGTCATTAAGAGATAAATATTACCTCATGAGGGATTCTTAATTGTTTTTAGTGTCTTGTAGTCAATTCTCAACTGGTGTAAAATTCTTAGATAAAGATGGCTAACTTCTAATTAACCATTTTTTATAAGTTACTATTTGAGCTCAGTGTTACATGAGTGACACACAATGGCGCTGAGATTTCTGGAACCATTCAGGAATATTTTTAAGCACAATTTGATGTGAATAGGGCACGTACCTACATTTTATTTCACCTTAAGAACAAAAGCATTTAAATAGCTTGCTGTAATGACTCATTTTGTGAAGAAGATTACTCAAGCTGTAGAAAAAAATAAATGTTGCGTTTTATCATGTGTCCTTAAGGGCACACAACAATTTCCTTTCTATGAAAGTAACATATATTTTAGCCACATATACCACCTTTCAAGCTGCCCAATGGCAGGTAATTTTTAATTCAAGGGTAGTGGAAAGCCCATTGCATTTAAAATAATGGACTGTATGGCATTCAAAAGTTAAATGTTATGTTCTCTCACTCTGTTCCCAACCAGTTAAACACATGCAAATAAAAAGTAAATAAAAAATGATGATGGATGTGATAATGATGCGATTTACAGATTTATTCCTTAGAAATAGACTATGACAAAATGCATACAACTAAGAGTATAAGAGTTATGAGAAGTTGCCTGATTGTGGAGGAGCATTTACCAAAAAGGGTGTGCCATGCAGAAGGGACAGCCTGTCCTGGTTTACAGAATGACCAGGCTCTAGCTCCAGTCTGTCAAGATGATTTGACTTTTGTAACAGCTTTTCTTTGACAGAGTTATATCGTTTTCTCAAACCTAAAACTTCCTAAGACTCTCTTGCTTGTTTACAAAGTTCTTTTACCGTTGAGAAAAGTGTTTTTTAAATTGTTTGTATATATAAAAGTCTGAAGTCAGATCCTTGATGCTAGCCTACATCTACCTACTGGAAGTTTTCATAGCAGTTTTTTAAATGAGCAAAGCGTTCTGCTGATAATGACCAAAACTTTAATAGCAGATATGAAGCAAGCAAGTTGGAGATCGCAGTGCCAGAATCTGCATGACCTCCCACAAACATATTGAATGTGAACTAAAACTTATGTGAGCCATAAGAACTATTGCTCGTAAGTTCACTTATCTCCAACATGAAAAGTAAAATTACAAAACAATGAAGATTCTGTTTCTCCTACGCCACTGCTCACACCACTGTCACTGCCCCTGGAAAAAAAAAACTCTTAAGTAGGGTCAACTATCTCCATCTGGAAAAGAACTAGGATAACCGCTTATGGCTGAAGTAAGTCTATCATAATCATGAGCGGCACCTCTTACAGGAAAACATTACCACTGGTAAAAGCTGGAACAAGCAAGATAGTCCAGGATTACTGCAATCTGGAACTGATTTTCTAAGTTCTATTTTTTAAAGGAGCAATGAGAATATTTGGAAAATCCTAAGCCCTTCATTTGCCCTCTCTCTTTCTCTCTTTCCCTCTTTCCTTTCCCTCCCTTTCTTTCCACCATCTGTGGTTTTCTTTTTTTTTCCCTCCATTTCTCCTTTCCTTCATTATTTTTCTTTACTCTTTCTTTACTGTTAAAACATGAGACTGGATTGACCATTCAGAATTCTCAGTGTACACATTGTCTGCTTTCTTAGAATAATTATTTTAAGATACCGTAAATTGATGAAAAGGAATGTTGTTTTCAAAAAAGAAAAAAAAGCAAGTGTGAAGAATAAACCAATAGTGGAAAGGTAAAGCTAATATGAAAAACAGATAATTACCACTATCTGAAAATAATCACTAGGAATGACCACATCTCCATTCTTCATCCAATTCACAGAGGGCACAGGCTTCCCAGAAACTGCACATTCAAGCTCAATATCCATGCTTTCATAGGCATAGAGGTTGGAAGGGTGGTTTAAAAACCATGGTGGAACTGCGAAGACAGAAAAAAGATGAGTAAGTCAGATTTGAACTTGTGTGTTAAGGTCTTCACTGACTTGGAAACACTGGCTGGGATAGAAAATCAATTGCAATTCAGATCATTCCCCCAACTCTTTGCTGATTAAACAGGAACTATTAGATATTATATCCCCTCTACTCCCCAATTCAGTTAACGTTGCATTAATGGTGTTTTGCCACAAGAAAAATAAAAAAGCAATTTGCAGTAAAAAGACATATGCTAGCCAGGACTGGTGGCACACGCCTTTAATCTTAGCACTCAGAGGCACAGGCAGGTGGATCTTTGTGAGTTCAAGGCCAGTCTGGTCTACAGAGTGAGTTCCAGGACAGCTGGGACTACAGGGAGACCCTGTCTTGAAAAGACCAAAAAAAAAAAAAAAAAGACATATGAAATAAAACTTTTGAGTATACAAATATTTGCATCTAATTGACCTACACACTAAAAAGTAGATAAAAAGTAGATAATGCTATGGAAACCGTGCAGCTAAGGAAAGAACAGGAAATTTACAGGCCTGAGACAATGCAGAATATAAGAACAGAAATCCCAGTTTCCCTGAAATTGTAGAATGTCACTAGGACTTTTTTAAGTTAATGACATGATTCTCTATTGAAATTATTTGTAGTGACAGGATAGTGAGAATAAAAACATCAGGCTGTTTTATTAATATATTTCTATTGTTTCAGCTGCTAGTATATTACCATATTATTCCTGAGCATATGTGTGATATAGTAAATTTAATTTAATTTCTTAATTACTATATTAGATGTTCTATGATGGACCTTTGCTTTTGAAAGAAAGCTGCAACATAATATATCCTTGTTAATGAAGATTTCCAGTTCAAAGCCAAGCTCGAGAAAAGAAGAAATGTTTAAGTAAGGTTTACCTTCCTTGGAAGACAAGATGAAATCTGATTTGACTTTTCCTGTAGGCTGAAATTGCACCTAAAACTTAGAAAGAATCAGCCGTGGTCTTGACCCATGTAGAAAAGATATGTTTTTAGCAAACGTTTTCAAAGTTATTCTATTTTTGCTATTCTTTCACTAATACGCCGCAATGAGAGCTAGTTTTGATTCATTTGATAACTATGCTTTTCCCCTCTCACCCAGTATCAGCAAAACTTTCCAATGACACCAGAGTGAATATTCAACCAATCTTTGTTGTCCCCAAGTTCTAGAACTACAGGGATGGTAAGAGTCTACCAGCATTTCATCTTGGTTTTCCTTTCACTTTTTCTCTCAACTTGTCTTATATTCTTGATTTATAGCTAAATATTTGGGCTTCCAGTACTAAACTAATTTTAAATTCTTTAATATTTCACTAGGGCAACTGATTTAGATGACTGGACTTGGATTCATTAATATTCATGGACTAAAATCATGAAAAGAAATGTGTCAGATCCATTCTAAACATTGTATACTAACAAAATTATGTATTTATTATTGATAATATTATTATTAGAAAAATGATGATTATTTTATTACATTGTTGAGTTCACTGACAATGTACCAAAAGACATCTGAAATAGTTATAGAATGCCTCTGAAGAGATAGATATGAATTGAATATTTATAATTCTGTTCTCAGTTTTACCACAGATTTTGGTCTACTGTTTATTTATAGCCAGTATTTCCTGAAAGCAGACAATGCAGAATTTATTAGTTGAAGCACTTTATATTTATTATTCTCCCCACAACTGTCTGAGGCATAATGTATTGTCCTTATTTTACAAATGAAGAGGTTGAACTACAAAGTGTTTAAATAACTTTCCTCAAAATTATACAGCTTGTAAATTGTGGAGCCAGGCAGTCTGCCTACCCTATTCCCATTCTGAACGTCTTTGCTATACCTGATAATTTTCCCATTTTAAAAGTCCAAAGAATGACTCAAAAATGCTTCCAGAGTCTCAGAGTTGATAGAGGTGAGCAATAAGAATTATACTGAAAATGAACTATGTGCCCAATTTTTTTTATATTACTCTAGTTTATTAAATAAACAAAACAAGGTTTATGGCATATACTGCAACAGTGTTTAAGCAGCTTGAAATATAAAAGCTTGTGGAAAATGTATACACACACATATATACACACATATATATTGTATATATTGTATTTTTTACTCTTTGTATCTGATGTGTACTATTTATAGCATGTGAATAAATATGGAGAACAGGAGCTACTTTTTATATTACAGATCAGTAACACTGAGCATCAATAATCACAAAAAACTGCAAACAAAATTCTCTTCAACTTAGTTACAGAAAATAAAAATTGTCTTTACCGCACTTAAACTAAGACACAGCTCCAGATTCAAGGCCAGAGAAATGATGCCAACTTTCAAGAAATTAATTATAGAGGGATGTTGGACCCACTGATAAAGATAGGCACAGAAGAAGGGCTGAAGGCGCTGTATTCTGGGATTGCCCTGCAATGCTGTGTCAGACTTCCTATGGCACTATCAAGATTGGCACTTACCAGAGCTTGAAGCAATTGCTCATGGAACGCCCAGAAGATGAAACCCTACTGATCAATGTTATAAATAGTAAATAGCTTTTTTTGCAAATTATTTTTATTTCTTTTCATGTAAAGATAGCATTAAACTTCAAATCTGTCTTATAATTTTTTTTATTTTTTAGTAATAGGTCATAAGTCATGAATACAGGCATCCTTCATGTAAAACAAATTTGCAAGTAGCTATGCTCAAACTTATATAACCTGAGGCCCCCATTGTCCAGCTGGGGGAGCTTATATGTTCTATCATGTTGATCAAATAAGAGTCCAGACTATGTTTCTGTAGTTTCATAGTTCACCCAAATCCCAGCCCTTACATTCTACCATGCCCCCTTTTCCGCAGGTTGACCCCTAGGCTTTAGAAAAGGGACACAAGAAGCCAAACAGTCTACTTTCTTTGAAGATGTCGTTTTGGACTCTGATCAGGCTGTTTCCTTTCATGGGTTGGCAGTTTATCTCTAAATAACCTTTTACTCCTACTGATGTAGCATAAGCAGTTATATATACAGGCATTTAAACAGTCTTAATTATTATGGTAGGTTACTTTGGTATAGATATAGATGTTTGGATGGTATTCCAATCCATGGACTATAGCTTTTTCTGTAAAAGATGACAAGGTCTTACTGTGGCTTATAACATCTCCTAACCACTAGAGGACTTAAGCTTGTGGCATCAGCCCTGAATTATTCCTCCAAGGAGAGAGCTACTAGCCAATTAGATTTGGGATATAAAGACATTTGGCTGCCACTGCTGCACAGTATTTCCAGGCAGGTGAGGTGATAGAATAAAAAAAAAAAAAAAACTATCACATTCTCCAGGCCTCATATTTAAGAATCTTAATAGGGTTGCTAAATAATTCTATACATGAAAGAAAACTTATGCAAAGATTGTTATAAAAATTGGGCACACCTCACCTGTGCTACAGCTACACATCACCTGTGCCCAATTTTTATAACAATCTTTGCATACGTTTTCTTTCATGTATAGAATTATTTAGCAACCCTATTAAGATTCCTAAATATGAGGCCTGGAGAATGTGATAGTTGTTTTTTTTTTCTTATTCTATTTTTGTTCTTTTTATGTCTATGAGTATATTGCTTGAATATTTGTAAATGCACCCATGTCATGCAATGCCTGCAGAAGCCAGATAAGGCATTGGGTCACTTAAGACTGGAGTTATTGGCCACCGTGTGGGTCCTGGGGATCAAACCCAGGTCCTTTGCAAGAGCAGCCAGTGCTCTTAATTGCTGAGCCATCTCTCCAGGTGGTTATTTAATCTCTCTCCAGTCATAGTTCAGCATTTTGCTTGTGTGGAACCAATGAACACTTTAAATTACTTTGCTGTAGAAGTTACTTAATAAAGAAGAAACCATAAGTTCCCTGAAATTTCAAAGTTATCCAATTGCTCCATTTACCTACACCTATTTGTTTTAGAGAATTGCTTAATAAATGATTATATTGTAGCAATTTCAACAATGAGGTTGATTTTAAGTATATGTTTCTTCTTTAGACAAAATAGTTAATGACAAGAATTACATTTTCCATAATTGTATCAAATATTGATATTCCAAGATGTTTATAAGTCTTTTTAGTACATAAAATGGCCTTTAAAATATTGTGGCTTAAAGATTAGTGATCAAAATTGACTAACTAATTAAATAACAAAAAAGAAAAATGTAATTCTCATTTTGAAAGGGTTTCTCATGTCCAGAAAAGATCAATACATCAGTTTTTCATTTAGATGTTGATAAATAGGGGTAGGTTATGTAAAACAACTTTAATAAATGTTTTATCTAAATGTATTTGACTCACTTTTAAAAAGTGACTAATCATTGGATGTATAAAACATTTCTTCTGTGATTCTAGGTCCAAAGTCCTCAACAGCAAGCAAGTTGATACCATGGGTTTTCAGTGACATAGTGATTTTTCCTCACGAGTTTTTTCATTGGACTTTATGGCTCCCTGTTCTCCATATTTGCCTTCTAGCCTTTATTACATTTATGTAAGTCATTGCTTTGCATGTGTTTAGGTATGTAATAAACATTAATTTATTTTGAAACATTGCCTCAATTCACAAAAGTGTTATTCCTTGTGTTATATGGACTTTGGAGAGATTCTATATATTTCTAAAGAGTTACCACAGTTCTTTAAAATGACAAAGAATCCATGTTTTAAAACCATGCTGGTGGCTTAAATGAACAGTAAGCAACACAAATCATTCTATTGAGTGACCAACATGAATCATGAAAAAGGCAGTTTTTAATCTGGAAAAAGAAATATCTCATGATCTTTTAAAAACCATGATTTCTCCTTAAGAAGCCTGAATCCACCTGGTCTGTAGTGGGGCTTTCTGACCACCTCTCCAGGCCCTTTGGACTTCCCTTATTTTATTGTTGGAATAATGGCAATGTCTCCAATGTGTTTGCTGCCCAGTTGGGATCTTCCACATCCAAATCAAATGGGCTCTTTCAAGTGCTGCACCACAACTGTGTCAACATATAATTTCACCTTCAGGACCTTAGTTTCATATGCAATCACATTCATTTCTGATGACTACAGAGGAAGCCATCTGGCACTGATTGTTAACTCACCAATGGCATACAGTAGGAGAGAATAGCTTAAGTAAAAGTTTAGTCTACATATGTGGATGCTAGTACCAACAACCCAGATATAAATATTTCTCATGGAGAGGGAGGCATAGTAAAAGAACAACAGAAAGACTGCATCAGAAAATGGACTGAAATGGTGAATTGGAAAGGGGGGATGGGTGGGAGAGGGACACGGGTGTATATTCGATTAAGGCATATTTAATTGACGTGAGCTCAGCAAGTACCCAGTTTCGCCTAGACACTGTCTACAGGACACATGGTGTTTTAGGACTTAGTAAAAGTAAAAGTAAACATGTGTATATTAAACAACATTGGTTTACAGAATCTGATAAAAATGGTAATGCATCTGAATTAAATGGAGATATAATTCGCTGTTGCCCACATTTGCTTTACATAAAATCTGTAGAGCAAGAACTTTGGGATTGACACATACAAATGTTCTCTATAATTTCTCTGTTGTACAGTATCACCTTGTAGCATTCTCTTTAAGATGATTTAACGTAAAAATTAAGTTTGCTTCCCAAGTTAATCATATATAGTCACCCAAAACAACATGGGTGAATTTGATGAAATCTGTGCCTTGACTCCACCCTATAGTCATGTATAATACAACTGTCTTCTGGAGACTCATACGCAAAAAAAAAGGGGGGGGGATACAGAAAGACATGAAACCTTTTCATCAAACCCTTGCAATTCAAATCTTAAAACTAACTATGGGAAAAGATTTGTTTGTTCCAACAGGACAAAACGTCACCAACTTAACGGCTGAGAAAGAAAAGATACAGGTTTGCATTGAGTAGGATGTACCAAAAAGTGGCAACGGAAAGGCTGACCCGTCTGAACATTCAAAGGAAGAAAAGCCTCAGATTGCCATAAACATCGAACCCCTCTGTGGATCCTACATGTAACAACTAGTTATAATGAGTCCTAATGAAACTTACCTTCTAGGTGCCACAAAGGTTCTGATATGAGAGACTTCCTTGCCTTCCCACCCATAGAACAAGGAGAAATATGACAATGATGAGGTCGCTCCCCAACTGTAAATTGGAGACAACTATTGTAGAGGTAATCTCTTATAAAACCGGTAAAACTGCTTTCTTTAATTGACTACTAGACATGGGAACTGTGGAAGGGATTACTCTCTGTTCAGAACCAAATATAATACTAAAGTCCTAGGGCTATGCACTCAGGCAAAATATATTAATACAGGAGCTCTGACATCAGCAATGGATTGTTCTACCAGGTGGATGTTGGCCAGGGGATCCAAGGCCCCACAAAAGGTAAGGGCTCCTTGCCTCTAAGTTGGGATACCTACAGGAGGAGAGGCAATAAGACCCTGCTGCCGAAGACCTGACGTTAACATGGGAGGGATGTATTGAGACCACACATGCAAGTGTACAGATGGCCTCTGGAATGCCAGAGAGTGTTACCAAAGGCCACTAAACCAATAAAGCAAATATGGGTCTCCCTGAGTCAAGCAAGACTCCACCGTCAGCACCAGCTACACCTCACCTGCCTGGAAATACTGTGCAGCAGAGGCAGCCATGTGCCTGTATATCCCAAATCTAATTGGCTATTGGCTCTCCCCTTGGAGAAATAACCCATGGCTGATGCCACAAGCTTACATCCTCTACAGGTTAGGAGATGTTATAAGCCACAGTAAGACCCTGTCATATTTAACAGGGGGGAAAATTGTAATTCATGGATTAACATATCCAAACATGTGTCTATGCTAAAGTAACCTACCATAACTATTAGTGCTGCTTAAATACCTATATATCTAATTGCTTGTTCTTCATTAGTAGGATCGAAAGGTTATTCCTGGACAAACTGTCAGCCCATGAAAGGAAACAGCCAGAATTGACCAGAGTCCAAGTCAACAGCTCCAGAGAGAGTGGACTGTTTTACCTCTCATCCACCTGTGCCCCTTTTCTAAGCCTAGGGAACAACCTGCGGAAGAGGGGGCGTGGTAGAATGTAAGGGCTGCGATTGGGGTGAATGGTGAAACTACAGCAATGTAGTCTGGACACTCATTTGATCAACTTGATTGAACAAACAACCTGTCACCCCCCACTGGATGGTGGGGCTGTAGGTGTTTGGGCACAACAGCCTGCAGATAGGTTTTGCATGAAGGATGCTTGTACTCATGGATTATCACTTATAGCTAAAAATGAAAAAAAAAAAACTGAGAGAAAGATGCAGGACAGTTATGGCAGAATGCATGATCTGGGATGGGGTGGGCGGGGGGGGAGGGAAAGGGAAATAAGCCTGAACTGAATTGGAAAAAATGTATGAAATGCACAAAGCATCAATAAAAACTAATTTAAAAAAGTTTAGTCTAAATCAACAGAGTCCTAGTTCGATAGAACAATCTTTCTAAAAGGAATGTCGAGGTCAGCAAAGAGAAATTTCTCTCTCATACCAGAAGTTTTTCTCCTTTGCTTAATTCTGAAATAACTTCTGTTTCTTTCTCTTTTTTTCCTTTATTTTTTAACAAGGTATCAAGTGATTCATCTTTTGCAGTTTCAAAACTTGCCTCCAGGTTATTCTTATATAACAAATTTCTGAATATCTGCTTAAAATTTCTCTCTAGTTTTGCCTTCTGTTTCTGCACATCTCTCTTCCTCCTTAGGACCAGTTGTACATCTCCCTTCTGATTGTTCCCTTGTCTCTGACAAATGCCTATACTCTCTTAAGAACCTTCCTTGGGTTCTATCTGTGAACAGTAGAAGTATTTTTTTATTAATTTTATTTATTTCTGTATGTGTATGAATGTACTGTCTGCATGCAAGTTTGTGCACCCGTGTCATGCAATGCCGCGGAGGTCAGAAGAGGGTGTCGGATTCCCCTGGAACTGGAGTTCTCCTGTGGAGTTACAGACGGTTCTCAGCTGCCATGTGGGTGCTGGAGAATGAACCTGGGTCCTCTGCAAGAGCAGTCGGTGCTCTCAACCGCTAGGCCATCTCTCCAGCCCAGTATTTTATATTGGAAGAAAGACTACAGGAGTTTTAATAAAGATTGGGGATTTTATCGCGATTGAAAAACAGTTTTTACCTGTGTGATGGTTAATCTTTGTTGTCAACTTAATTGGATCTAAAATCAACTAATAGGTATGATATTAGTCGCTCTTATGTGGGATTTTCTTGATGTGGGTTATTTGAATATGGAAGACCCACCCTAAATGTGAACATCACTTTCTGGTGTCTCCCTAAATAAAAAGATATGGAAAAAAGGAAACTTTGCTTTTTACCTTCATGCCTTTTTTCTTTTTGGCAACTTTATCTACCTTGTTGCTGTGGCATTTCTTCACTGATATTAGAACCTATTTCTTTGTGCTTCCAGTGTACACTGAAGACCACTAGCTCTCCAGGAATCCTCCAGGCTTTCAATGCCAAATTGAGACTACTGAGATATACTACTGAGATATGCAGCTTTGTGGACTAAGCAACTACTAGATCCTTGGCCTCTCCAGTGTGAGACAACACCTGGACTGAGCAGTGATCAGATTCTCATTCTCTTCAGTGTGAGACAACCATCACTGAACTACACAAATCATACTGTATGTATGATTTTCCCCTACATTTGTTATTCAAAAAGATGTTTTATATGTTAAGTCCTATCCTGTCTAACTTTTGTACCCAAATGCCCCTTGGTATAAGTTCATTCAGTGGAGTCTATTCAGCCTATTTAGAGTCATTTCCTTGAAGAATATGAACTTTCCATCACCCACCAGTAATTAATTTCCAGTTGTTCTAGTTCTTTGGCTAAGGTTGAACCCCGTTTCCCATTTCCCAACTTCTATCCAGATTTTATTCTGATTGAGTCAGCATGTATCATGTACATGTTGTTAGCCTTGCTACAAGTTCATACGAGAAAGTTCCTGGGGGGGGGTGCACAGTGGATGGGTTCTAAATATGGTTAAAATTTATTCTATGGGGCTGGAGAGATGGCCTAGCGGTTAAGAGCGCCGACCGCTCTTGCAGAGGACCCGGGTTCGATCCCCAGCACCCACATGGCGGCTGAGAACCGTCTGAAGCTCCAATTCCAGGAGAACTCCAGTTCCAGGGGAATCCGAGACCCTCTTCTGACCTCCGCGGCATTGCACGACACGGGTGCACAGACTTGCATGCAGACAGTACATTCATATACATACATAAATAAATAAAATTAATAAAAAAATTTTATTCTATGAAATGCACAAAACTCAATAAAAATATATTAAAATAAATAAATGTCTAAAAAGATGCATATTTCAATACTCTTAATAAATTGTTTTAGTGGATTCTGACAACAGAAAGGAGAGACTGTTTACATGAGCCCCAAAGCTACAAATGCATACTACCTGTTTCTTAATATGTCTAAACCTAAACATTATATTTAATCAAATATATATAATTTAGTCAAATAAGACATTACTGATACTTGACTAATATAAAAACATGTGATTCAACAATTCATCCATTTATGGGATCAGTCTTGGTGGGACCACTAACCTCTGAAAATCTTAAAGATTGAGATGGTCTTATTTATTATTATGAGCCCAAGGCTAAGCATGGGCTATGTGCTCAAAAAACATTCATATATGCACAGGTGTAAGCATGGGTCCATGTTCATAGATCCTCTATCTGCATTAATTTATTTTCTGCCTGCAGATGGGTAACAAATAAGCAAGCTAGTCAAGGAGCAACATCCAAGAAATAAAAGATTGTGTTTCCTCTGACATTAACCATCAATTATGAAAATTGTACACTAAAAGCATCAAATAACAAACCAATATGCTATTGTTGGCAAGAACAAGGATTTAATCACTTTAAGAAATAAAATTTGGATCTTTTGAATTTTGTTCTACATTCAATTAATATTGCTTATTGCAAATACAATATGTGAAGAAAATCATCCTCCTATCCAGCCATTCTGCTTTCGGGTGATGTGGGAATGAACAATGTCTCATTCCCAACCTTGACCTCAGAGTCCTTCATGTGTACTAGGAAATGATTTCAGCTTTCTACACAATTTTCTTTATCCAGACAAATAATCCCAGTTCCTTTCCTCAGTGTCAGTTCTTCTTGTAATCAGGGTTGCTTCTACCTAAGCCCAGACTGATCTTTCCAATTCTATTTTCAGTTGTAGAGGCTAGGAATAAATAGGGAGCATAATCTCAAACCTGTGATGAAATTAATAGGAGGATTATCCCAAGATCCTATTTCTATATGCATACTGATGTTAGCAGCATCCCTTTGTCAACACAAGGGGTAGAATCCAAATTCACAGGCTATCAGTGGCCTTTAGTAGATACTGGCAAATCACTGACAATCAAGTCTGCAAATATGTATGCATATATTTTTATGTTTTATACATCCAGATAAATTGCATAAGCACAAGGATTTTCTACATGTGTAATGCCATATGTATTTATAGACAAATACAGATGTTTATGTATATAAAATTGATTCACATTCTCTTTCTCTGAATTTCCATTTGAATTATGAAGTAAACAAAATACATTAAATGAGATAAAATACAATATATTGTATAACAAAAAAGTAGTTAGAAGAAATTATTGTTACTAATAGTAACAGTAGTAACTAACAGTATTCCTTTTTGCTTTCAAAAGGGAAAACGTTTAGTATTTTAAATGTCACTAAAAACATTTGGTGTCTGAGAGCTAATTTGCATATTTTGACTGAGCTTTGAAGAGTTCGAGTAAATTATAGTAGAAAATTTATTTTCCTGTTTCTTTTTAGTAATACATACCATATAAAGAAAATCTTCCAGCACACTTAAGTAAGATAATGGATTTAATCACATTGCCGAAAGTCCTACCCATACTGCTCAACATAAATAACAAATTATGTTAAATGTTCCACTACACACATACACATACACACACACACACACACACACACACACACACACACGCGCGCGCATTCCCCTCCTGACAGTTATTTCTAAACTAGAATAGAATGGTCAGAGAGAATTAATTCCATAATCGTCATCAAACCTTTAATTCCTTTAAGGATGAATCAATGTAAAATTCTTTGGATAACCCATAATTTGCTTTTTTCTTGTAGGGAGTTAACGATGAAGATTTCATTGAAAACCTTACTCCAACCCTATCTCTCACAAAGAGAAACTAGAAAAATGCATCACTCAGCACAGGTGAATATTCTAAAAGAATATGCTACTTTAACTGAACTCACTCTCCTATACTCGCTGGTGGTTACAAATGCCTGAAACCTGGAATATCTAGCCTCAAAGTGAAGCTTAATATATCTTAGTGACATTGGTAAAGAAGTCTAGAAATAACCTTTCATATATTGGAGCAAAAATAATGAACGAATAAAGCCACTTACACAATGACATACAGGGGTGGTATGTGGGAAGAGACTACATACACAGGAAGAAATACATACCTCAGTAGTAACTACAAGGACAGGGACAGAAGAAAATTCTTCTAATTACTTAACACAATGGAGTCACACTATATGTAAAGAAATCCAATGGAAATAGAGGTCAAAACCCAGACGATTAAACAAGAGTTTCAAATGAAATGGGAAATAGAAGACTAACAAATTAAGAAGCCAAAGTTCATGATTAGAAAACCAATATCTAAATCAGAGGACATAAGATAAAAACAGAAACCATAAATAATCAAATTATCAACAAAGAGGAGACTTGAGATATTCACAGCAAATATCGGTCATGAAAAGACAGAACAGAAAGTAGCAAAGCCCAAGGCAGACAGAAGGCAGGCAAGCAAAGAAAATGCATTGTTTAGATAACTGACCCTTGTGATATACTGAGCACACAGATGGGACAGAACACACAGCCAGGGCAAACTTCCCTAATATTAATTATGGATTTCAAAGTTGAATGACTATCACATGTTTCTTGGAAACTGAATACATAAGTAGACATGGTAAGATATGAGATAGTTCTTTTTTAAACCATTGAATCTAAAGTGTAAAAACTGCCTGAATATTCAGGAAGAAAATTCAAAATCAAAGCTCAGGTACAAGGGGAGAAGGGAAAATGAAATTCCCATATGGTGATCTCCAATGTCAAAATCTAGTAGACTGTTAAATAAGATCACTACACATGATCTTTGAAAGCCACATTCTCAATTACAAAAGTGATGACAGAATATAGCACCTTTAAATTTTTTTTAAGACAAAGCAAATACCTACTATTACGAGTATTTCCAAACTAGAGAATTCTACCTATGGCAGAGAACTATAATTTGTATTGAACACAATCATATAGAGAAAAAAAAAAGAAAACACAATGAAAATAATGGTTACTGAAGAGAATAACATGTACCATGTAAAACTAAACATGATCAAACCAACAGTTCATCAAACACCCCGAACTGGGGAAATTAATGGTGAATAGAATGGTAATTTTGGCTGTAGGAGACATCTTTATCTTTCATAGCAGCCATTTTATCAAGTATTCTTTTGAATCATGAGCTGAAAAAACACTGACATTCAAATAGCATACACATTGTTATAAATGTCTACCCATTCACTGGAATGTTTATTGCATTACATAGAATGATTGAGAAACCTAAAATTTAGGAAATTAAACCCATACAGTTTTATATTCAAAAATCATAGAGTTATTTGATGAAAAATTCTATATTTGTGTGAGGTTCTCCCTGTATGAACGTATGTTTTAAGACCTTAGAAGAGCCAGGCCTGGTGATGCATGCCTGTCATACTTGGAGTTGGACTTATGCAGGATGATTCCTAATTTCAGGACTACACAGTAAATCTCATCACGAAAAAAAAATAAGCAAACAGTGGGGAGAAAGAGATGAGTTAGGGATGAGCTAGGTGGAGAGAGAGAGAGAGAGAGAGAGAGAGAGAGAGAGAGAGAGAAAAGGAGTTTGATTACTTGTGAAAGTATAGATGCATTTTCTTACATCTTTTGCATTTTTAAATTTCCAATGATTTAAATAACAAACCCTACTATTAGCCAATCTTTATTATAACTGTAAATAGTATAAAAATCCATTGAAATTTGTAAAAGCATAAATATTATTGGGGCTGGAGAGATAGCCTAGTGGTTAAGAGCACTGACTGCTCTTGCAGAGGACCCAGGTTCGATCCCCAGCACCCACATGGCAGCTAAGAACCGTCTGTAACTCCAATTTCAGGAGAACTCCAGTCCCAGGGGAATGAGAGACTCTCTTCTGACCTCCGCGGCATTGCACGACATGGGTGCACAGACCTGCATGCAGACAGTACATTCATACACATACAAAAAATTAAAAAAATTTAAAAAAATTAAAAAGCATAAATATTACATAAGCTGTAAATAACTGATAAGCACTTTTACCTTCCTTTTATTTTATCATTGAAACTTTTTCACTGTGGCATGAAAACACTTGCCAGAATCTTGTTTTGCTGGTAACGATCACCTAAGGCCTAAGCAAAACTATGTAGAAGAAACGACACTAAAGGTTCTTCTCTGTCAAATGGAATTCAAGAGGAAAAAATGGGATGAGGTGGGAAAACACATTGCATGATACAAATAAGGAACATGGCTTTCCCAGGCTGGCATGTCTATTGCTTGTGAATCTCATTTGACAGAGAAGAACCTTTGATGCTCCTTCTTTCTGAAGCCTGGTATAGCACATTATGAACATTGTGGCTAACTGAACCACCCTTGACTGTCCTTTCTTACTGTGGAAATACAGAGGATTGAAATTTATTGGCAATGCCTGGGTTTCTCTCTCTCAATTCTTTAATGTCTTCGTGTCTAATAAAGAAATTTTCGTAGATGTCCCATACTCTAAGCTTCTGACTAAGCACAATGCTTCTCTGGAACTTTCTCTGCTGCTGACACAATGTAAGTTGTTCTCAAGAATTTTTTTTTTCAGCTTTAGAATTCTGTGCAACCAACATGTAAGCATGTATTGATGTTCGGAGACTGTTCAGGATGAACAGTTTATATAGCTTTGATTTAGAAAAAAGAACAGGGAAATAAAACTGCCGGTTTGCTTTTTACGCTGCCACTAAAATAATATTTGACTAGCATTAATGTATTGCTTAAAACAATAAATACCAGCCTAAGCATCTCATAAAAATCACTGAAAGTGATCCAATGGTAGGTCAAGGGTAATTATTTCAGTGTCTTATTGAAAAAATGATAGTATTCTTTTTAAACCAACACATACAAATGACTTAACTCTAAGACTTTGGTGAAATAATATTTTGGCATTGATTATACTCTAATTTTGATACTTTTCCATTTTTGCAATTTTCATTCAATATAGTTTGATGTTACTTAGATTCCCCTCTCCTAGCCACAGCTCTTCCCACTGCCCCTCCCCCAATTTAATGTACTCTCATATATGACCTATATAGTCTGATTTGTGTCCCTAAATGTCTAATCCAGGTCCATTTATTGGGCCCACCAAGAGTCTCAGCATTGTCAGACACCATCTTTCCCCTTCCCAGAAGTCTTCAATTGCCAAAAGTGCTTTAAACTTGGTTGGAAATTCTTACCCATATCCCTATGTTTACATTGGGATTTTTGTCTGGTTTGAAGTTGCATAGGACCTTTGCATGCTGTAATCATTGCTGTGAGTTCATGTGAGAAACTGACCAGCTGTGTGGAAGAGTGTTTGCTTGTGCTCATCCACCACCTCTGACTCTTACAGCTTGACATTTTACCTGTTGTTTTGTTTTGTTTTGTTGTTGTTGTTGGTGGTGTGTGTGTGTATATGTATGTGTGTGTGTGTGTGTGTGTGTGTGTGTGTTTGCTCGTGCTCGTTCTTGTATGAGAATGCAGGGATTCACATATAATGATGTGCCTGTGGATGTCAGAAAGATGCCCAGGTGTCTGTCCTCACCTTTCACTTTGTTTGAGACAGCCTCTTCTCAATTTTCTATTGTGTATGCCAGAATGTCCAGCCTGCAAACTTTTATGGATCCTCTTGTCTCTGCCACCCATGCCTCCAGGGTGGTGCTGGAGTTACAAGTACTTGAGTTAATCATGAAGATTTTTACACTGTGGCAAGTGCTTTTACCACAGACCCATTTCGCTAGGCCCTCTAATTTTTATTCACCAGTTATAACTTCAAATATTCTTAGCTATCTTCCCACCTATAGTACCAGATTCTATAATTTACCTGCTTTTCATGTGGGGATTTCTGAGTACATGAAAAAAGTATGTGCATTGGGGGCGGGTATAAAATTACACCACTATATATGCCTCTATAAAATTTAATAACTTATTGCACAGTAAACGAACTTATATTTTAACCACGTTGTCCAATATTTTTAAGTTGAGGAGGTATGTTAAGAAAATGTGTCTGTGATTCATATGGGTAGCCTGCATTAAAGTGTAGATTTCATAAATGCATTTTCCATTGGCAAGAATTGACACCAAATTTAAATATAATGTACTAAGGATACATGAAAAAACATGTATTGCACTTTTAAAATTAGCAAAATCTACTACATGTACAAGATAATTTTGGATCAAAAGAGATGTAGGTTGACTAAGAATTCCACTAAAATCCATGTGATGAATTTACTTTTTATTAAAGGACTTGACATGGTATAGACAAGCAAGTACTTGTACATGTTTATGGATGCTTGTACATAGTATTTGTGTGTTTGCTTAAGCAATGTACAGCACCTTTATAACTTGAGATCTTGCAGTCATTGTCAACCCAGCACAGTTTGTAATCATAAGCATCCTGCCATGTGACTAGAATTCTTCAAGCCTTGGGAAAATGCTTCACCATCTCCTGACATCATGAAATAGCACATCTCAAATGTAAGTCAAAGGACTGCTTCAAACTTATTCTTTGTCTATAGAGTTCAAGATATTCTCTAATATTCTAAGTTCCATGGGAAAAGGGTGGAGAGGAAAGTTCAAGGAACTCTTAAGTATTACTTCACATTTTACAGATGCCTTTCTATATCTTCTTACTCAACAAAGTAGCCGGATAATTTTACTTATTACATGACATATAAGAATCATCAATTAAGAGCAAGATGGTTAGAACACTTATAATACATCCATTGAATCTGATTTAAAACAACATTATCTATTTCTCATATGCTTGCAAAATATCTGTGGAATATTTTCATGCTTGACTTTCATATACTATATATATATAATTTAAATATATTATATAATTATATATATATATATTTAATTCCTTTTAATCTGCCAAACATAAGCAATCATATATACTCAACAGATACATTGCGACTACATTGTGAATAATCATTCACACATGTATATAAGAATATATAGGCGGGAGTGGTGGTGCACGCCTTTAATGCTAGCACTCGGGAGGCAGAGGCAGGTGGATCTTTGTGAGTTCAAGGTCATCCTGGTCTACAGAGTGAGTTCCAGGACAGCTGGGGCTACAAGAAGACACTGTCTCTAAAGGACCAAAAAAATACAAAAGAATTTATATAAATATTCTATAAGCATACATATAATTTGATTTGTCTTATGTGCATTTACATTCCTTTAACAGAAAAGTAACCCAAAATATCAACATTCTTTTTATGTATATATTTTAAACCTGATTCAAAATGTCTTTGTTGGAAAAAGAAAAATAACTCTACTGAGCTACATGTCAGGCTAAAAGTTACATTACAAAGAGCTGTTTATTCCTTGTTTGCTTTTGCTTTTAGAATAAACCTGAACATCAAATGGAACAGAAATGGAAGCTGTGCATACCCAAAGAGGAGATTGCCATGTAATTATTTATAACCTTGTATCTTAAAGTACCAAGTCTTGAATAAATGCTGATTTGATTGACTAAGTGGGGGTTAGAAAGAATCTTAGAAACCTAAGCCTTCGCTTATATTTTAAGGAGTTAATAGTAAATGACATTTCTAGGGCATCATACAGCTTGTAAATATCAAATGCAACTCTTAAAAAAAGTTGTTTAAATTTCAGTGTATGACTTTTTATCAACCTATATGTAAACATCGTTCAAAGTAGTGTACCATGCATAATGGTCTATCAATTTGGGTTTTAAAAATATTTTAATTAATTACTTGCCCTTTTTTAAAATTTTATTTATTTTCTGTGTGTATGAATGTACTGTCTGCATGTAGGTTTGTGCACCCGTGTCTATGTGTATGAATGTACTGTCTGCATGTAGGTTTGTGCACCTGTGTCATGCAATACTGCAGAGGTCAGAAGAGGGTGTCGGATTTCCCTGGAACTAGAGTTAAAGACGGTTCTTAGCCGCCATGTGGGTGCTGGGGATCGAACCCAGGTCCTCTGCAAGAGCAGTCGGTGCTCTTGACTGCTAGGCCTGTAGTTATTTGCAGTCTTATACAATGTATTTTGACCTTGACCCACTTTCTCCCAGCTCTGCCCAGATCCACCTGTGCCTCTCTACCCATCCAACTTCATGTTTATTTTTTGCCATGAAATCCAATGTGACATTGCTTAGATACTCTTGGGTGTGGAACCTGGCCTGGATTCTCATTGACATAGCAGAGTTCTAGTCACACCATTGAAGAAAACTGACTCTTCCTCCCTCTGTAGCTATCAAATGACAATAGCTCTTCAGCTCTTTCTTTGTTCATTTAATTTTTTGCTGTTATGATTTGTTTTGTAATGAAACATAATTTTCTTTTTAACAACTAAAAAGATATTATTTTTGTTTTATCTAGTTAGCAAACACGAAAACCAACACCCTCTCCTTTTTAAATTTGTAATGTGCTTTTTAGCACCCAATATACTATATCACTGATAGAATTGGCCACTATGCTTCTTTTTTTAATTTTATTTATTTTTGTATGTGTATGAATGTACTGCCTGCATGTAGGTTTGTGCACCCGTGCTGTGCAATGCCGTGGAGCTCAGAAGAGGATGTTGGATTCCCCTGGAGCTGGAGTTAAAGACAGTTCTCAGCCGCCATGTGGGTGCTGGGAATTGAGACCGAGTCCTCTGCAAGAGCAGTCAGTGCTCTCCACTGCTAGGCCAACTCTCCAGCTCCAGCTACTATGTTTCTTATCCGTTAAATCAGTTACTCTAGTTATTCTTGAGTATATTCTTATATTAATAGGCAGGGACAATGTTTGAAGTTGTTCTGCCATTACCCATTCTGTGAAAAAATACCACAGATAAACCTTAGCATTTCTAGACAGTTTAATTAACTCTTATCTTGCTTCCACATTGATAGTCACATAGGCAAGCAGTGCTTCGAAGGACACGTGGTATGAGAGAAGAGTTGGTAAATAGGGTAAGAAGAATAGAAGAAATGGATTCTTGTTTAGACAGAATTAATGGCTAGTACAAAATAATGTATAATAAAATTATTAAAGCATGTGTTTGGAGATAAACTATTCAAAATATAAATATGTTTTTTACTGATATTAAATATACCATCTTGAAAAAGTCATCCTGAAGTTTTGGAAGTTAGACAAATTACTTCAAAACCTTCATTCTCAATGAAATGCACAAAGGAATTTGAAGTCCTAGGCTATTCAAAAGGTCAATTTATTTGGTTATATAATGATACTTCTGTTTGTGTAATTATACACTGAAGAAGACAATGTCAGATGGGAAGTAATCACATTTTGGTTTATGATATTTGTTTCTTAAATGTCTTTCTAAGTATTTTCATCTGCTGTACCTTCCAGTCTGTGTCTGATTGGATGTCCTCCATACTTAACATCAATCTGTCTTAGAGACTGTCTGTCTGTAACTGACCAGATTCTGTGTTCCTGCCACTTTAAAGGGCAAAGGGGCGAGTTCTCTGGGTTATATCCTAAGCCACTAATGCATTTCCAATGCTATATAACCATGGTCTGTTTATTTTTTTTTCTTTTCCTGTAGTCCTGGAGGAAAACAATGTCTGTTTCAGTATCTCCAAAGCCTCAGAGGTCTATAAAAAGAGCTGAATGAAAGAATATTAAATTGAAGGGCTTGAGAAATGCTCAATGGTAAATCACCAGCCGCTCTGGCAGAATATCCTGCTTTGATTTCCAGCACATACATGGTGGCTAACAACTATCTGTAACTCCAGTTCCAGGGGATCTGACACTCTTTCTAATCTCTATAGTCATTATACAAATGGGTTAACTTACACACATGTAGGCGATATGCTCATAAACATAAAATAAAAATAATAAAATATTTAAAAATAATATTGAATTGAATTAGCAACAATATATTTACAGCTTTAGATGTTACCAGAGTTCACTCCAAATCCTTATATAAAATATACATTTCATTACTCATCAAAGATGCTTCTCTTTCTTGCAATAGATGGGGATTATTATAAAGTTTCACAACTGATAATACACAGAGAACAAGTGTCTGTGAGACACTCAGCCCTAGATGAAATATTCACAATGGGACCTCTATATTCAAGGCTCACAGAACACATTGAAACACAAGGCAGAGAGAATATTGATGCAGTTCTCAACTCTCACTAGCAAAGACTCTTCATGCAACAGATAGTGATTAACACAGAAAGCTCACAACTGGCCAAACAGTAGAGAGTAAGAGACTGCAGAGTACATGTCCCTGGTAGGACTCTTTCATTAAACTTCTGTGACCCAGAGCTGGGGACCTAGTGCAGAAGAGGAGACAAAAAGACTGTAGAATCCAGGGGTAGGAGATGGCCACAGGGAAACAGTTTCCCAGGTGACTGGGAACTTGGTCACATGAACTTACTGCAATGGAAACAATATGCACAACACCCATGGAAACGCTAACCACACAAAAACTCAGCATTGAAGTGAGGAAAGGAGTAAGAAGGCCTTGCTGGGTGAGGGACAGTCAGTCTTTAAGGGGGTGAAGCTAGTGTCCTGAGGAAGAATTCACACTGAGACATCTGGAGACACAAACATATCTCTCTCTATAGGCCTTAACATATATGTCAGAACCCATGCACTCTAGTGAGGAGAGCTATTGGACATCCAGATTGGGCATGGCTCCTAAATGTGATTAAGATGTTTTATATGAAGTACGCAAAAAGTCAATGAAATTAGAAAAAATGTAGAATTCTTGGATCAATTCTTATTTTCTAAGGATTCATCCTCCTACAGAGATACCTTCACACCAATGTTTGTTGCTGTTATAAGAACTGGAAATAACCTAAATGCCCCTCAGTTGATGAATAGCTATCAAAAATGTGGTACATTTGCACAACTGAGTTCTAGTCATTGGTAAATAAAAATGAAATCATGAAAGTTGCAGCTAACTGGATGGAAGTAGAAACTGTTAAACTAAGTGAAGAAACACAGACTCAGATAAAAAGTGACATATGTTCTCTCTCATTTGTGGATCTTAGCTTCAAATTCCTGGAACTGGAGACTACTACAGAGCTCCAGAACTGCTCAAACACAGAAAATAATTGTCTATGTGATGCTTAACACTCAATGATACTTCCTCAATACAACCTTTACTCTGAGGATGAATGCATCTCTCAAATCTCACCAGAGAAGTTTCCTTATACAGCAGATGGTGGTTAGCACAGAACACACAGTGGACAGAGTACAAGGGGCCTGAAAAGGATACCTATTTCAAACCTTTCCCTCCCAAAGCTCAGGAGTCATTGCAGAAGAAGAAACATAAAGATTTTAAGAGTCAGAGGAATGGATGATCACGAAGTAAGAGAGTCTTTCAATCGGCTGGTCGGTTTTATACATGTGAACTCACAGCAATGGAGACGCATGCATGTGTCCTGGGCAAGCTCAAACTTGACAAAATCCTAGCATAGTCAGGAGGAAGTGGGTAAAACAAACCACAACCTAACCTAAGGAACTTTGAGCAATTGACAGCTGCTGGGAGGAAGAGAGACAGCATCTTCCAGAGACAAGTCCAGAGGATGGACCTATACTAAAGGACACTGGGTACACAACTCTTAGTCTGCATATATATTATATATATTATATATATATTATATATATTATATATATATATAGTATATATATATATACATGAGAGGACTATATGATTATATATATATATAATGATTATATATATATATAATTGTATATATATATATATCTATATATATCATATATCTGAGAAATTTTTGTTTTCTATGGCTATAAAAAATTTCCAATTGTGTATGTATACTGCATTTATTTCACCTACTTATTTATTGCTATAGACAGTAGTCTTTCCTTTCTGTAACTAGATATTGTGACTAATGCTCCAATAATTATTGATGTGCAAATACCTATGTTAATACTGGCTTGGAATCATTTGAGTTTCTACAGGTGGACCATGTGATATGAATATCGTAGTTTTTCAAATAGGATGTCTTTGGAGAAATTAAAAAATAGAGTTTGAAAAGGTTTCTATTATATATTTATGAAAATTATTTCATTTTGTCACACCAACACATGTTTGTTTTATGTGAGGCACAGAGAAAAAACAACAGATACATTCTTAGAGGATGGAAGATCCAGGTGGGATGAGGAAGACCATGACTCCAATGCCCACGTGTTGGATCTCTGTCAAAGCATATCTGAAGATAGATTGGGACACGGAGAAAAAGTGAAAAAGAGCCATAGGATCTGATAGTATTGATATTTGATATACATAGTGATTTGGATCTGAAATTTTCTAGGATATTACCAAGTTAGAGAACATAGAAGGTTTCCTCCCACTATGTGGGCTTTCTCTTCACTTCCCTGATTTTTTTTTTTTTTTTTGCTGTACAGAAATTTTGAGTTTAATAAGGTCCCATTTGTCAATTGTTGACCTTATTTTCTGTGCAGTTGCTGTCTGATTTAGAGTCTGGAGTTGATTTTTGTACAGGATGAGAGGTAGGGGTTTAATTTTATTCTTCTACAAGTGGTGATCCAGTTTTCCAGCATCATTTGCTGAAGATGCTGTCTTTCCTCCATTGAGTCTTTTTGGCCTCCTTGACAAATATAAGGTGGCAGAAATTGTATGTGCTCAAGTTTGGATCTTCAGTTTTGTTCCATTGATCTACGGGTTTGAGAACATAGAATGGCCAATGGACTATTCCAGAGGATAAAACAGTAGAGGGAACCCCTGAGGGGAATGGCATAAAGCTAAACTGAAGTAGCCTTTTTGACTACTCACTGTCCCACTTATTGGTCACAATTGTCACATTCCACAAAACGACATATTTGCTGCCCTTTTCTCATTGCGTTAGTTTAGTGATTAGTGGTAAACAGGAATGTTATCCTCCCATCTTGAATTTCACCACATGATCCACACATTTGGAATGTTTGTAATTTTCATTATTGAATATAATTATAATAATAATTAGATGTACAATATTAGATGGTTGAACTAGGTCATACTGAGTAGTCACAAAGGCAACAGTTTGACTGAATTCTGTTCCTCCTCCTTAGTGGGTAGGGGATTCTGGGACAATTATTTCAGCTCTTTAAGACTCATCTTTCTTTTGTAAAATAAGAATACTAACAGTTACCTAATATTAACAGGAACTTACTTTTACTGAAAGAGGAAATCCCACATAATGTTGTTCCTGTGGTTGTCAACAGGTATGACAGATTGAATATTTGTAACACCTAACATTAATATTTTGAAGATTCAACTCCCAAATGTTATTTGTAGATGGACATTGGAAATTAATTATATTTAGAAAAACTCATAAGAATGGAGCCATGATGATGGGATTAATGTCCTTATACGAACAGAAATATCTCTTTATCTTCATTGCCAACCAGCCTGGAACACACAAAGATACCATATATGTACAGGATGGGATGTCAGTATTTGCAAGACAGCTCATACCAGGAAACCATGGTGGCACAATGGTGTTAAACGTTACAGACTCCAGAAATATGTCTACCTTTTAAGTCACCCAAACTCTATGTCATTTTGTTATAGCAACTTGATCTAAGAAAACAGTCATATCTATATAGATATATATGTATAGATATAGATATTATAGGATTCTCTGTTCTTTGCTGCCATCACATTAACCTGCTATTAATTTACACATCATATTACTAACTACTACTATTATACGTACTAATTACTATATCAATATACTAACTACCTAACTTCATTTAGCCAGTTATATAACTATATTAGTACAAATATATATGGCAAAAACAAGAATCCTATAATATCATGCATGAAAAAATTATTTTAATTTCCTAAATTTATTAGTATTAATTGAGAAATTGATGAATAGCACTGGACTATTAACTTTTATAATCCCTCCATTGTAGATTTGTGTCTTATAATAAATGCTCAATATTTGCAAAGCCTCAAGTGAATGTGTGCATAAATTAAAGGATAATAGTATTAAATGCCGACAGTGATTTCAAATGGTTTTCCTTTGTCTTTAGTACAGCATATTCTGGCCAACACTTTCCCTGTACCTAATTTTAAAGATGGTGCTGCCTTTTTCCTTGCCTTTCCCCATTTTCTTCCTTTACCTTGTACTTCCCACATCTCTCAAGTGTCAGACACAACAAAATATATTCACGCATGGTGATACACACCTTTAATTCCAGCACTGGAAGGCAGAAGCTGGTGGCTCTCTGTAAGTTCAAAGCCAGCTGGTCTACATAGCAAATTCCAGGCTAGCTGGGACTACAGGGAGACCCTGTCTCACAAAGACCAAAACCACACAAAAGCAAGAAAACAACAAAAGTTTTCAGATATTTATATTATATTTAATCTTTTTATAAAACATTCTTTAAAGTATTTAATTAGTTTTAATTTCATTGATCAAGATCTTCAGGATCACAATGGTGGAGTATTTTCCCAATATTCATCTTGGGAACCGTTAAATGTAGAGAATAAAGTAAATGGCACTGAGATCTGGCTGCAGAGGTCTGTTTTCAGATAGCATCACCTGGGCTCCTATTCTCCCATTTTTTTCTCTACTACACAGTCATTCTGTTTACCACATTATCATGGTTCATTCTTCCAGGCCAGTAAATTAAAACTACAGTCTATTAAGTAACATTATTTTAAAAATCAATTTTCCACTCATAATTTTTTAAAATTTTCTTATGGACCAACAGGAAAAGCTGCTAACTGTTGTTGGAGCAAGGCTGCTAGAATATTTTTCTTGTACCCAATGGACAAATCAAAAAGGAAAGATCACAATCTGCCTGTTAATTATGCCCTGTGCGTTGTTTCTGTGCTAGTTGACTTCCACTTGATTCTGTCTCAGCTTCAGTTTTCAGCTACTGTGTCTGTACACATAGCCTTCACTTTTTTCTAGGTGCACTTAATGTCACTTACACCTGAATCTAAATTAAAACACAAACCAGATGCAGGGATGGCTGAACTTCCTGTTTAGTCTCAAACTATAGCTTTGAACTCTTTAAGCATTATTGATTGAGTTGGCAATGCTTTTGAACAAAGAGCCTTGCCTAATGTCTCAAAAAGCATTTACTATCTAAACAGAATGTCAACTCTTTTTCTAGAAACTGATGAAAATAATTTTGTTTGCAGAGTTCTGAAGAATTGGTATGTACCCTGTTCTACAACTTGCTTAAAAAAAATCATGTTTGTGCTACATTGAAAATGCATGTCAAGTTTGGAGGAATCTTTATCTTCTAAGGAAATTGAGGAATCAATTGTACCCAAGACAGGAAGCAATGCTTGAAGGAACTCATCTCTGAGCTGGAAAGCATGATTTTCAAACTGAGTGATTCATTTCCAGTATTGATTGCACCCAGTGCTCTGAGCATGTCCTTTCCATTGTAATTTCTGATCTTCCAGGTTTGCCTGCTCTACTTATGGTTGAGAATCACAGAAGGGGCTATAGATGGGCATGAATATCAGATTAAACAGTACCTTCACTTGTGATTTTAAAAACTTTGTCCAAAAGCTTGATCCCTACTGAGGCTGTTGAGAAAGACTCAATTACATTCAGTACAAACGTTAACACATGATGTATGTTGAAATCACATGAGTCACTTTTGTTATAAATGAATGTTTTCTTTAAAATTGCCCATCTTATAGTAAAGTGGTAGAGGGTGGTTATCTCAAAAAGACAGAAGGTTCTGGAAACTTATGTTTGAGTTAGACTCCTACCACAATATTTCATTAAAATCACCGGCAGAGATTTCAGTATTCTTTTATGGCTTAGGTTGGCATAATGTGATTTCCCTTAAAAGAAAATCACATAAAGCAAAATGTACACTTTGAATTATACCAGCTTCCCATTAACGTACCTGTCAGTTAAGTTTTAAAGACAAGCATCGCTGCATGGCAGACAGCACCATGAAGAATTCAGCCATGCATGCTAATATAACTGGTTAAATACTTTTGGAATCACTAATATTTTAAAATTTTGTTTCTTTATAAAAGAAATACCAACATCTTTTAAGGTTGAAACAAACAAAAATAGTTAAAAAAAGAAAGAGGAACCATTACTATTTTCCAAGGAAATTTTGTAAGGTGAATATAGAATGTCAAGCTCATTTATTTTCCTGTAGATTACTGAGTGTAGTTGGAGATAAGTCTACCAGATACAAAGATTCATGAAGATGGAAAAGCATGCACAGCAGTATTATAATGTTGAAATACTGGATACTTTAAGAAGGGATGAATCCATAAATTTTTCAAAGGAAAATGTTTAGTCTAATCCTAGTTAGAGAACAAGCCTAATTTTTGTGAAATACCACGGGAATGAATATTATGAAAACAATTATGCAAATGCATAAAGAAGCATGCACAAGGATGCATGTTGCTTACAATAAGAATATCAAATATATAATAAAGCTAGTTATTTAAATTAATTAGCATGAATATGAAGACATTAAGAATTGTAGTATATTCAGTAAAGACTATTATCACATTAAACAAATGTACCAAATAATGGAGTCAGCTATGTGAAGTCCATTTAAGTTAATTATAGGGTTTTTATTTCCTACATTACTAAAATGTTCCTCTGTCAAAAAGGCTTTGAGAAATATGTTTACAATATTTGGAAGACAAATTGTAACTTTTGGTCTTTCATGGAAAGTACAATCATATTGACTTTATGCAGAATAAATATCACTGCATTTTTCACACAGAATTTGTACTGAATAGTTTCAGTTATCAATATGATGCACCTGGAAGAAGAGAGCCCAAATGGGAAGTTTCCTTGATAGGATTGGCCTGGTGGCATGCTCGCAAGATATTTCCTGAGTGTTGAGCAACCTGGGAGGCTCCAGCCCACTGTGGGCAGTGCCACTGCTCAACAGTAGAAAGCAGGCTGAGCACAGGCCAGCAGAGCAAACCATTAAAGCAGTGTTCCTCCATGGTGATTAATGTTTAGTTACTGCTTCTTGGGACCTGTCTCGAGATACTGCCTCAGGTTCCCTTGATAATGGACTGTGAGCTGTAAGTCAAATAAACCTTTTCCTCCTCAAGTTGGTTTTGGTTAGAGTGTTCTATCACAATAATAGAAAGCAAAGTAGAACAATATTGGAGTAACTATACCATTTTAATCAGGTAACACTCCAGACAATGAAATTCAGAATTTTCAAACCAGATATAAGATTATAACCTGCTTTTACTCTTAGCATTAATCTTGGTATCGTAGAGTCAACAGAAAAATACCACACTAAGGGACATATATCCTCGTTTCAGATATTGATGGAAAGTGCTATGAAGGATAAGGGTCTTGAAAGAGGAGAAGGAGATCTAACAACTGAATGAGGAAGGTGGGTGAGAAGTTATTTAAAGGGCAGGAGCACGTTAGGGAAAGGGAAGAGCAAAGCTTGAAGGAGAAACGTCTCAGAAAGAAGAAAGGTAAGAGTGCCTTTAGAGCTTGAGCAAAGGAAAATCAGACCTAAGCCCGGATGTGCATTTTAAGATCTATTTTCAGGTTAAAATATGATGCTTAGGCATAAAGTAGATTAGTGTAATTGATTTATTTTTTATTTATTATTTTATGTGTATGAGTGTACCTTCTGCATATAAGTAGGTGCACCCCTGTCAATGGGGCAGAGGCCAGAAGAGGGTGTTGGATTCCCCTGGAACTGGAGTTAAAGACAGTTCTCAGCCACCATGTGGGTGCTGGGAATCGAACCCGGGACCTCTGCAAGAGCAGTCTGTGTTCTTAACCACTAAGCCATATCTCCAGCCCCAATTAGTATAATTTAGAACGGGAACAAGGGGGAAGTCAATGAGAGCAGTTAGGATCAGAGGATCAGACCAGGGATAATGTAATATTGGCAAAGCAAAGGTTCTCCTGACCATAATTTGAAGCTAGTCAATGGAGGTTATGGTTAGACTAGAGTTATCTGTAAGGTGGCGAGATATTTAAATGATTTTGTAGTTCTATTTGTTTGTTTGGGCTGAATAACTGAACATTCAATTATGCTCTTGTGACAGTAAGGTGGGCAGTCCTCTGAAAAAGATGGACTTTTGAAGTAGAAGGTTTTCTTACTCCCAAGAGTTGCCACCTCTCGAAGATAATGAACTTGACTGGTTCTTCTTTTTTCTTTTTTTTTTTTTTTTTGGTCCTTTCGAGACAGGGTCTCCCTGTAGCCCCAGCTGTCCTGGAACTCACATTGTAGACCAGGCTGGCCTTGAACTCACTAAAAGAAAGGAAGGGGCTAAGGGAAAAGCCTGAAATAGGCACAATATTCCCTTGGAATATTCATGCACTCACTGGGAAATCTGAGAAGCTGCACCATGTTGGGGTGGGGGGCAGGGGCATATAAAAGCAAGCTGGCAGGCTTTCGCCATTTTACCATTGTGGACGGAGGTCATTGTGTCCAAGCCAGGACTCTGCGTGACCCTGAGGAAAAAGTGAATCACTGCTCAGCCAGTAAGTGATGCTTTGTCTCCATTTACTCTGTGAGCAAGCCTGAATAAACTTTCTAGTCTCTAAGATTGGAAAGCAGGTTTCTTGATTTGCCTGGGAACCAGTATAGGCAGAAGCAGAACACCATGTGTGGGGGGAATTTCGGAGTACAATCTCTGCTACTGTGACAATATTGCGAGGACTTCTGGAGCAGTATGAACAAAAATTTAATAATTTGTTTAGAATTGTGTGAGTGTGTGGTGCCTATCAGTTGTTTAAAAATATGGGCCTGGGAAGCTAGCTCACGATTGGCAAACATGAACACAGGACAGAGCTCCCACATAAAAAGCCTGGTGTGACAGTGTGCGCCTGGCCCCAGTTCTGGAGAGCTGGGGAGGCAGGCAGAGGCCAAGGGCTAGCTATCTAGCAGCCTGGCAAAATTTGCAAACTCCATGTTCAATGAGGGTCCATGTCACAAAAGATAAAGTGGTAAAGGTAGACCCCTCATTGTTGACCTCTGGACTCCACATGCCAAAACCCAGGCAAGTGCATTCACACACATGTGCACATACAAACGGACCATACCCATATAGTTACACACACATGTACACAAAAACATAGAAACAATACATATGAGTTTGAAGCTTACAGAAGATTTCTTGTACAGAAATAAATAATGCAAAATCTACAAGTAAGGAGAGCCAATTTAAACTGAAGATACAGAAGGATAATGATCGAATTTATAAAAATCAATACAGGAGCAAGAATTCCAAACAGAGATTCCCACAAGGGGAATTTTCCACATGGGGAGATTCCCACTCCAAGCAATAAGAAAACCAGGAGAAAGAGGTATAACTTATAAATGAAAATGAAGGAGACAGTAATGATATGTTGCTAAGAGAAATAAAGGTTTTCATGAGGAAGTTATTTCAGCCATATGAAATGCTGCTAACAAGCTATGTGAACTAAAGCCTGAGAAAGAAAAAATTTGTTGGAAAGGACAGTGAGGTTAGACTTTGGGAGGAAAAGTGAAGACAGTAAGTGTAATATAATACTTTAGAGATATTTTTGACATAAAAGAAATAGGGACAAGTGATGCTTGAAAGAATTGGTTTTCAAAGGTACACTTTTTAAAATAGAAGACTATCTCAGAATATTTCTTTGCACATAGGCTGAGAGTGATTAAGTAGAGAGAGATAAATAGATGGTTCAAGAAGAGAAAGGAGACAGGTTCTGGAGCCCTGGTGCCCTGGGGGACCTGAGATGGGGTGGAAGAAAATGCAAGGATGGAAGAGCTGGCCTTAGCACTGTCACTTATGAAGAACCCAAAAGCACATCTGGCATGCAGGAGCAGGATGAGTTTAGAATCTGAGATTTGTTCTTGTCTGCTGGCATCTTTTTTCTCAGTGATCAGGGATTCAGCGTCATGAGCAGAGAGTTAGGAAGGTGTGAGGGGAGGAATGAGGGAAATACACATTCTGCAATGGCCACCCTGATTCATAGGAGACCAGTCAAGCAGACTATAGTCTCATGGTCATCAGCCACACACCACAGGCAAGAGGGACCAGACAACAGTTTCCTGTGCTTTTTCTTGTAGCCTTCTGGAGTTCAGGTGCCAAATGAATGAGAATTGGAATTAATGGGGGTTATGCCTCTCCAGTTGAGCTGTCCTACCGAACTTGTATTTCTGAAAGTCATTATAGTCTCTCTTGACTCAAGCCAAATTGGGAGTCACCAGACCTAACTTCCCTAGAAACTCAACTCTTTTTTAACTCCAGTGCATACAGCATTAAAAGAGTGAATTCTCGGCTACTAAACACCTGTGAGAACACTCAGGCATGTCATTATATTTTTAAGATGTCGTGTGTTTGCAGAGAAAGTCAGACTCAGAGCTAGAGAGTGTTTTCTTAGAGACATCATTTTTATCTCAACTGTTAGTCTAACTTAAACGACTGTTTTTACCTTTTATTATTAACTTATTTCCCAAGCAGTCAGCATCAGTGCTTAAAACTTTGCTAAGAAAAGAACTTCAGTATGCTCCATGAAGTTTGTACCCTGATGCTCTCATAGCTCCTCAGGAGTAACTAGATCTTCATCTTCTAGGGTTACCATGAGTGCATTTTCCTGACCCACCGTTCCACAGAAATGAGAAAATATTAAATTCTGAGACATGACATTTCCTTATTCCCTTCAATATAAACTGTCATACTGAGTAGTAAGTCTTCAGACACAAAGGATGCTTTCAATGATTTCTTACTCTTGGACATATTTTTGTATCAAAGACAATTTGGTTATAAACACATCTGTCTTTAAAATGCGTACCATGCGCAGAAAATGTTTGTCAAAACACAAATAACCCCATATATCAGCGAAGATATGGTAGATCAATAAACTCCTGTATCACATCCAAAGAACTGACAACAGGGAGCTCAAATGGGTAATATATATACTTGGTATAGCTATTTGCCAGAAAATTATCTTGTTTTGCAAGTGAAAAAGCTTTTAAGATGTTCTTTGTTTTCATTCTCCTAAAATGAAATTTATACATAGAAAATTAGAAGCAAAATTTGTATTTGCTGTCTCTTGCCCTCCCCCTCCTCCACTCCTCTCCCTCCCCCTCCTCCACTCCTCTCCCTCCCCTCCCTCCATTCCTCTCCCTCCCGTCCCTCTCATTTCATTAGTCTCTCTTTCTTTCTTTCTTTCTTTCTTTCTTTCTTTCTTTCTTTCTTTCTTTCGACATTTGAGAGATTCTAAATCCCAACAGCATAATTCAAAGAAGATTAAAGTGTGCTTTATATCACTTCTCTGTGATGACATTTTCTTTTGTACCTAAATAATAGAAAAGTGGAAGCTAACCTCCAAAGCATGATGTACATATTTCTCAGAATGACACTGTCTGCCAGTCAGCTTGCACATTTATTAGAATATCCCATTCTTATTTCTACCAAATACATTAAATACTCATGTTTTAGGAAAGGGCTTAGAATAAAATCAAAGTGATATACATATATATATATATATATATATATATATATATATATTTTTTTTTTCTTTCTTTTTTTGACATTCTTTTAAAAAAATAAACTTGTTTTTTTTTTTGGCAACGTGTTTGCGTAGGATAGAAATTGTTACAATATAATTAGTCTTAATGTTTCCGCTTTTAATATAAGTTCAAGTTTTATGTCCTACTCAAAATTTGAAGACAATCAACATGGCAAGTGACAGATGGGCCCTGAATGCCAGAGAGTGTTTACCAAAGGCCACTAAACACAATAAAAGCAAATATGGGTCTCCCAGAGTCAATCAAGCAAGCGGCTCCACCATCAGCACCAGCTACACCTCACTGCCGGAAATACTGTGCAGCCAAGGCAGCCATTGTGCCTGTATATTCCAAATCTAATTGGCTATAGGCTCTCCCTTGGAGGAAAAAATAAAAAAACCCATGGCTGATGCCACAAGCGCTTACATCCTCTATCGGTTAGGAGATGTTATAAGCCACATGTAAACCCTGTCATATTTAACAGTGGGGAAAATTGTAATCATGGATTAACATATCCAAAAAACATGTGTCTATGCTAAAGTAACCTACCATAACTATTAGTGCTGCTTAAATACCTATATATCTAATTGCTTAGTGCTCATTAGTATGAACTAAAGTTATTCCTGGACAAAACTGTCCAGCCCATGAAAGGAAAGCACAGAATTGGACCGCAGAGTCAGTCAACAGCTTCCAGAAGATTTTCCTTTTTTCTCTGAGTGGACTGTTTTACCTCTCATCCACCTTGCCCCTTTCTAAGCCTAGGGAACAAACTTTTGCCGGGAAAAAGGATGGGTGGCGGTGGTTTAGAATGTAAGGGCTGCGATTGGGGTGAATGGTGAAACTACAGCAATGTAGTCTGGACACTCATTTGATCAACTTGATTGAACAAACAACCTGTCACCCCCCACTGGATGGTGGGGCTGTAGGTGTTTGGGCACAACAGCCTGCAGATAGGTCTTGCATGAAGGATGCTTGTGCTCATGGATTATCACTTATAGCTAAAAATGAAAAAAAAAACTGAGAGAAAGATGCAGGACAGTTATGGCAGAATGCATGATCTGGGATGGGGTGGGGGTGGGGGGGAGGGAAAGGGAAATAAGCCTGAACTGAATTGGAAAAATGTATGAAATGCACAAAGCATCAATAAAAACTAATTTAAAAAAAATTTGAAGACATCAAATGATTTGGATCTGATGGTATATTTCAAGGTCACTTTCAAAGATTATTTCTCAAGATTAAGTTTTCTTAAATGAAAATTTAATTTGCTTTTATTTTATGTACATGATTGTTATGCCTACATTATATAAGTATACCCACATTATACAGTACCCACAGAGGTCAGAAGAGGGTATCAGATAGTCTGAACTGGAGTAATGAACAGTTTTTGACCACTAGGTGTGTTCAAACCCAGGTCTTTTGCAAGAGTAGTCAGTGCTCTTAACCATTGAGCCATATCTCCAGGTGTAAAGGTCTTTTTTTTTTTTTTTTGGTCTACAAGTGTCTCCCTGTAGCCCCAGCTGTCCTGGAACTCACTATGTAGACGAGGCTGGCCTTTAACTCACAGTTCTGCTACAGTCCTGCTCCACCCTCCTTAGTGTTGGTATTAAAGGCATGCTCTACCATACCTGGCTCAAGGTCATTTTTAATTCAAACTAATTTCTACTTTCATAACAAGGGAGAATTAGACCCTCAACTACAATACTCCAGAGATCTGCGTGTTGAGTAACTTTCAACTCTCCAAATAATATTTCAAATTGAACTGAACATTATTGTTTTTGATAAGAAAATAAGCCAGTATCCCTAATTTAATGTAAACTCTAACATGATCTTAATATATCTAGCTTAGGAAATAATTTGTCAAAATGCTCTATGATCATTTATTTTAGAAGAAATTCATGGCTTAAAATAAAGGCTATGTGATCCATTTGGGGGTGTGGAGACCACTGCTCAAAATAATGACAGATAAGATTTTTTTAAAAAAGACATCTATGGGGCTGGAGAGATGGCCTATCGGTTAAGAGCGCTGACCGCTCTTACAGAGGACCCAGGTTTGATCCCCAGCACCCACAGCGGCCGAGAACCGTCTGAAATTCCAATTCCAGGAGAACTCCAGTTCCTGGGGAATCCGAGACCCTCTTCTGACCTCCGCGGCATTGCAGGACATAGGTGCACAGACTTGCATGCAGACAGTACATTCATACACATACAAAGTAAAAAAAAAAAAAAAAGACATCCACCTTTAAGGTTAGAAATGCACATATCTTACTTTATTGTCTTTCTTGAGCATTCATTTTAGCAGAATTGCTATTAGTTGCCCCCAAGGTATGATGCATCATACTCTGTATCATAGCATCAATATCACCAAAATGGTGCCTAAAAATTACCATCAAGATTGTGCTTCCTTTTAAGTAGACTATGTACCATTGAGTCTCACCTAGAAATCAGTCTCATATACTAATATGAAGATAACTGATACAATGAAGCCTATGGTTATTGCTCATACTGTCATAAAAGTCAATAGCAACAGGTCAAGGATTAGATCCATTTTTATACTATATAAATACTCTGTTTCAAGCTAAAAAAAAATAGGAGACCTCACTTAGTGTATCAGTTTCTAATTCCATCCATTTTGTTGCAAATTTAATGATTTTCTTTTTTACCACTAAATAGAACTCTATTGTCTAAATGTACCACATTTTCATTATTTTTTGTCAATTGAAAGAAATTCTTTCTCATGTTTTAGTTATTGTGAAAAGAGTAGCAACAGAAATGAATGTACAAGTATTTCTACAGTAGGATGAGTCCTTTGGGTATATGCCAAGGAGTAGTATAACCACATCATATGGTAGATTCACTTTTAATTTTTTAAGACTGCTTCATAGTGCTTTCCATAGTGGTTGCATGAGTTTACAACCCCACCAGCAGTTAATGAGCATTCCAAAAACCCAGTGTAGAATGGGAGAATAGGGCATCAGGCCTCGATTTAGCCAAAGACCTTTTTGCAGCTGCTTACTGCTGGGCGACAGAGAGTTAATCTTCTTTAAGAAAGAGAATCTAGGTATTTAAACAGTACTAATTGTTATGGTAGGTTACTTTGGTATAGACACAGATGTTTGGATGGTATGTTAATCCATGAATTACATTTTCTTCTGTTAAGTATGACAGGGTCTTCGTGTGGTTTATAACATCTCCTAACCACTAAAGGATGTAAGCTTGTGGCATCAGCCGTGAGTTATTCCTCCAAGGAGAGAGCTAATAGCCAATTAGATTTGGGATATACAGACATATGGCTGCCACTGCTGTACAGTATTTCCAGGCAGATGAGGTGTAGCTGGTGCTGACGGAGGAGACTTGCTTGACTCAAGGAGACCTATATTTGCTTTATTGGTTTAGTGGCCTTTGGTAACACTCTCTGGCATTCCAGAGACCATCTGTATACTTGCAAGTACGGTCTCCATACATCTTTCCCATGTTTATATAAGGTCTTCAACATCAGGGCCTTATCGCCTCTCTTCCTGCAGATATTCTAGTTTGGAGGCAAGGAGCCTTTACCTTTTGTGGGGGCTTGGATCCCCTGGCCAACATCTCCTTGGTAGAATAATCCATTGTTGATGTCAGAGCTCCTGTATTAATATATTTTGTTTAAGTGCATAGCTTAAGGAAACTTTAGCATTATATTTGGTTCTGAATAGCGAATAATCCTTTTCACAGTTTCTATGTCCATTAGTCAATTAAAGAAGGCAGTTTTACTGATTTTACAAGAGAATATCTCTATAACAGCTGGCTCCAATCTAGAGCTGGAGAAAGACCTTATCATCATCATATTTCTCCTTATTCTATGGGGGGATCGTTAAGAAAGTCTCTTGTATTAAAACCTTTGCAGCACCTAGAAGGTAATCTTCGTTAGGATTCATTAAAAATAGTTATTACTAGTAGGATCCAGAGAGGGGCCTGATGTCTGCAGCAATTTGCGTGTACTTCATTAGTAGGATCGAAAGGCTATATATTATACTGTTTAAATACCTATATATCTAATTGCATGTGCTTCATTAGTAGGATTGAAAGGTTATGCCTGGACAAGCTGGCAGCCTATGAAAGAAAACAGCCAGAATTGACTAGAGACGAAGAAAACAGCTCCAGAGAAAGTAGACTCTTTTGCTTTTCATCCACCTGTGGCCCTTTTCTAAGCCTAGGGAACAATCTGCGGAAGAGGGGACACAGTAGAATGTAAGGGCTGCGATTGGGGTGAATGGTGAAACTACAGCAATATAGACTGGACACTCATTTGATCAACTTGATTGAACATACAAGACCCCCTGCTGGATGGTGGGACCCATGAGCTGTGTGGGTTTGGGCACAACTGCTTGCAAATTGGTTTTACATGAAGGATGCTTGTACTCACAAATTATCACTTATTGTTAAAAAAAATGCAAACGAAACAAAATAAAACAAAAAAAGCAGAGAAAGATGCAGAAAAGTTACAGCAGAATGCATGATCTGGGATGGGTAGGGGTGGTGTGGGGGGAAGGGAAGGGGATATATGCCTGAACTGAATTGGAAAATGATGTATGCATTACACAAAGCATCAATAAAAAAAAGAAAGAAAGAGAATCTAGATAGGCTGGCTAGACCCCAGTGGATAAATTTGCACTGAGAGACATCTGGGTACACAAACTTAACTTGATAAGCCTTAACATATATGACAGAATGCATGAAATCTGGTGAGGGATATATAGGGGATATGGATGAGAGAGGGTGGTATAATGGGAATCAATATGTTTTGTGTGAAATGTACAAAAAAATCAACAAAATATATACAAAAAAGTGATCCTACCAAGCAGATTGTTAATCATGACTGCAATATAGAATATTAAAATGGAAATGAGAACATGAGACTTATCTTTTTAGTATCAAGAAAGACCTATTAATCTGGATTCTATATTTTTACTGAGAGTGTTATGGGGAAGAATAATTGTACTAAGATTATTAGCATACTGTGAAAATATATTGATATTAATATGCACCCATAATTCTAGGGCTTTATTGTTGTTGCTGCTGTCATCTTCTATCTTGTTCTAGATATGATTTGTTTTTAGCTCACTTCTTACAACTAAAAAATTCATAGTGACCGCAGTGATTTATAATTAAACAGATCAGTGCCAATGATCTCTTTTACCACTTTTAATACATCTACTTCATGGAATATACTGTATATAAATGTCACCTCATTTTCTGATATTTGTCAGAAAGAGCATTAGAGGGCCTGGATAGATAGCTCAGCAGTTAAGAGCACTGACTGCTCCTGCAGAGAACCTGGGTCTGGTTCTCAGCTCCTGCTTGGTTGCTAGCAACTCTTGTTAACTCTACTTCCAGGGGAATCTATTCTGACATTCCTGGGCATTTCATGGCACAGGTGCACTTACATACACCCAGGCAATATACTCATACACAGGAAATAAAAATGATGCATATTTTTTAAAAGCATTAGATAAACTATACTCATGTTTTCCTGGTATTGTCTCATAGCATTAGGATAATATGTGAGGTGCAATATTCAATATGCAAAGTCTGACGGAAAGACTTTTAAAGCTATCATGGTTTTTGTCTCTATTGAAAAGACTCATATTAAAGGACAAAGAGAAATCAACTTTGAAGGATTAATAAAATGACTTTCAGGCTAAGGGGTTATGGAAAACAAATTAGCCTAATTTGGCATAATTAATTCAGAATTCTAAATTATAGTGCCTAAATAATATGATTGATAATAATGTAATGGTATTTTTCTTGTAAATATCTTTGAATATTATACATACATTTCTTTATGGCACTAGAAATACATTTCAATGATTCTTCCATTTTCAACAATTAAGTAAGGATAAAGGTAAGAACATTGTTTGGAATATAGGGACATCACCCATTCTATAAGAGAAATAAATGCTTAATGCTGCATTTTAATGAAAAACTCTTCTTAATAAAAACTATTTAAATTCTAAATAAGAGAAAGAAAACATAAAACAAAAAGAGTGCTAGTGTTAATGGTAACTAAGGCACATTCCGATCTGGATAATAGCACTTCCAATTATCATTTATAGCATTATTTGTCTGAGCTGAACTCACCTGTGTAGATACCATGAACAATGTGTTTTCTATAATGCTATTAACTTGGACACCCAAGTTATTTTGGACATATTTTAGACGGCCTACTTATGTCTTCATAAAAATATTTGCCCTACCATTACTATGAAGTCACCTTTAAATATTCCTTAATATTTCTGTATCATTGTAACTTTGTAATCACTTTTCAGGCTTTCACATTACTTTTACTGATGGTAAGGAAACTTCACCTCAATTCTAAAATCACCTTACTCATATGCAACAGTATTTATTTGTCATGAGACAATACCATTGTCCTTTACTGAGATTCTCATAGAAAAGTAGGATTTGAAAAAATTAACTCTTGAGTTATGAATCAAAGCTCTGTACAAGTCATTACTGATACCAGTAGGTCATAAAAGAGGTTGGAGACTGGAATGAAAGATGACAAAAAAAGAAGAAAAAGAAGAAACCTTACAGAAAAGATAGAAAATGAGAATATAAAAATGACTAACTATGCCTGACATTTTAAATGACCTCAATAACAAGGAACTAGTGTGGTTTAGAGAACATGAGTTTCCCAGTGGAATGGAAGCTCCACTTCTGTGACTCTGTTAGTGGCCAGTCATTTACATGTGGACAGGCAGAAACCACTCAGTCTGCATGCTGTTGGTGCTGATCTTCTGGGTATGCCTCCTTCCAGACTGCAAAGCTCCTAACTTCAGACAGTTCATACTCATCAATTAAAAGTGACATTGAAAATCTTTATTACATGGTAGTCTGCATGGAATTGTTTCAATTTTTTTGTATTTGTTGAGATTAGTTTTGTGTCCCAGATTGTGATCAATTTAGAGAAATTCGAATGTGCTGCTGAGTAGAAAGTGTATTATTTGCTTCTTGGGTGGAATATTCTGTAGATGTCTGTTAGGTCCATTTGATGTAAGATGTCATTTGTTTCAGAGTCTGTTTATTCCTTGTCCAGGTCCCCTGTCTATTGGAGATAGTGTGGTATGGAAGTTACCTAAATTGGTTTTACTAAATTGTTTATAACCTATGATTTAAACTCTTTTAGTACAGTTTATATAAAGTTGGGTGCACTAGATTTTTGTACATATATGTTCATGATATATAATATCTTATATTCTTGATTGATTGTTTCTTTTTATTTCTGGTCTTTTTGAGACAGGGCCTCCCTGTAGCCCCAGCTGTCCTGGAACTCGCTCTGTAGATCAGGCTGGCCTTGAACTCACAAAGATCCGCCAGCCTCTGCCTCCTAAGTGGCAGGACTAAAGGCATGCGCCACCACAACCGGTGATTGATTGTTTCTTTTGTTAGAATTAAGTGACCCTCTTTATCTCTTCTGATTAGGTTTTTTGTTTTGTTTGGTGGATTTTTGTTTTTGTTTTGTTTTGTTTGCTTTTTGTTTTAGGTTGTTTTTGTTGTTGTTGTTTTGGTTTTTTTTGAGACAGGGTCTCCCTATAGTACCAACTGTCCTGGAGCTCACTATGTAATCCAGGCTGGCCTTGAACTCACAGAGATCCACCTGCCTCTGCCTCCCAAGTGCTGGGATTAAAGGTGTGTGCTACCACACCTGACCTGATTAGGTTTTTTTTTTTTTTTTTTTTTTTTTTTTTTTTTTTTTTTTTTTTTTTTTTTTTTTTTTTTTTTTTTTTTTTTTTTTTTTTTTTTTTTTTTTTTTTTTTTTTTTTTTTTTCANGTGTTTTAATTTTTTTTTTTTTTTGTTTGTGTTTTTTTGTTTTCGTGCTTGTTTCTGTTTTTTTTTGTTTTTTTTTTTGTCTCCACCTCCCCGAAAGCTTGTTTAGCCCGACTCGCCCTCTTTTCTCTTTTCTAGTGCGTTTTTTCAGTATTTGTTCTCTTTCCGGTTTCGTGGTTTTTTTTTTTTTTTTGGTTTGCGTTTGTGATTTTTTTTCTGTTTTTTGCTTATTTTTATGTTGCTGTGTGTGTTTATCTCGTCTGGTTTGTTTTTGTGTTTATGAGTGGTGTGTTTTCGTGGAGTCTTTGTGTGAGTTGTTCTCTTTTTACTTGGAGCTTTTTTTGTGTTTTATTGATTTTTTGTTTTTGTTTGTTTGGCTTTTGAGTTGGTTTTTCACTGGAGTTTGAGTGGTAGTCTGTGTTGTTATGTTTGTGGTTGTGCGTGTGTTCAGAGTTCGGTTTCTTTTTGTTTTGTTTGGGGGTTGGTTTGTAGTAGTAGGGTTCGGGTGTATTCTGGTTGGTTGTTTGTTTTGCGAGGCGAGCGAGAGACGGCCAGCGACGGGGATTTGGTGTGAGAGGGGAGGATTTGCGCGGGGTGTTATTGTGTCCAGTTGGTGTTGGGTATTGGCCAAGTATTGGATGTCTTCAGAGGGGTTGGGGAGGTGGGTTTGTGGGGGGTTGGGGGACGTGGTTGTTCTGGTGGGCTCTCTCACCTTATGCACGGTGTGCATTTTGGGTTTCTGCAAGTTGTGCGCTGTTCGCCTGTCGAGGATTGGGGTGGTTGCCGTTGCTTAGCTGGGGGGTGGAGTGTAATGGTCTTTAGTTTGTTTGGGGGCGCGGGTCTGTTGCAGGTGATGGTGCCGGGGTTGGCCGAATGGGAGCTCGTAGGATGATTGGGGTTGTCCCTGGGCGGTTGTGGGAGTTGGGTGGCGGGCTGGTTTTTTTTTGTTTTTATGTTTAGTTCTTTTGGTTTAGTTGCAGGTTTAGTTCTCGTTTGTGTTGGTTGTTTTTGCTTCGATAGTGGTGCTTCTTTGGCAGTTACTTACGTTCCTTTGATTTCTTGTTTGGTTAAGTTGGTAAGTTTTTTCGTAAGTTGTCTTGATGCGACCGTTATGTTTTTTGGGTGTTGCTTTTGGGCTGAGTCAGTTCGTGATAGGGGAAGGATCGTGTTTGCTTCTTTTTTAGTCTTTCTATTATCCGTCTGGTGTGGTTTGGTTTGTTTTTTCGCCTTTCTTCAAGAGTGCACTTTGTCTTGTTACGTTCTGTTTTTGGCTGTTGATTTTGCGAGCTGGGTCTGCCGTTATCTGCCTTCGGACTGGTTTTTGTTTGAATATTTTTTTTTTGTTTTTGTCAAATTGTGTATGATTTGGGAGGACTGGTGTTTTGGGTTCGTTGCTTGAGCGGATGATTCTTTGTTGTGGGGCACCGTCTGTTTCTACGGCTCGCTGCTGGTGCTAATTATGAGCTTATGCTTGGTATCACTTTTTTTTGCGGTTCGTGGTGTTCTTGGGTTTTCGCGTGTCTCCAAGTGCAGTCTTCGGCGATTGGTGCCCTGGCCATGACGCCGCCTTTTTCTTGGTGTTGGTTTTTTTCGTGTTTTTGTTTTTTTTTTTTTATGTGTTGGGATTTTCTGTTTTGTGTGCTGTGTGTGGTGGGTGAGGGATTGGTTTTGGTTGCGGTGTGAGATGGTTGTTGTGGCGGTTGGGGGTGTGGTGGTTTTGGAGCGTGTGAAGGCTTTGGGCATCTTCGCTCGAGCTCTGTAGCCAGGTCGGATGTGTGTTTGGTTTCCATTTTTTTGTTGTTGATCCTTCGTTTTGTGGTTCAGTGTAGTTCTCTGTTTAGTTTAGCCGTGTGTGTTGTGCGGTAGAAGGGGTGTCGCAGAGTTGTAAGTCCGGGGTTGGCAGTGTGTATTGCTGCTGGTTCTATTTTTTTTTTTGGCCGGATTGCCTCTGCCTCTGTGCCTGTGAGATTTTGTCTTAGATTCTGGTTCTGAGTTGGGTGTTCAGTCGTTAATTTGCTGTGTGCTTGCTTGGTGCTGTGGGAGCTCCGTTTTGGGCTGTTTGTTATTTTGGTTGTGGGTTTTGTTTTTTTCGTTTTTTGATTTTTTTTTTTGTTTTTTTGTGGTTTGGTTTTTGTTGGTGTTGTTGGTTGTTGTTTTTTTGTTTTTTGTTTTTTGATGTACAGTCTGCGCAAGACTCTAGGAGGCTATATTATGGTCCTTTGATCCTCTTTTTGGTTGTTCGTTTCTGGTCGGTGTTGCTGCGGGGTCCTTGTTGGCGGCTTGTTGTTAGGGAGGTTTAATCTTATAGTGTGTTATTAGCCTCGTTTTGGCGGGTGTGTGTCCTGTGGGTCCGAGTGTTGGTGGCTGTGGGCGTGTATTTTGGCTGGCTGGTCAGTGTTTGGTTATTTTTGGTGATTTTTATGTGTGAACGTTCGTGTGGGATAATGGTTTTTTTGGTTTGATTTTGTTTTTGTTTTTTTGGTTGGTTTTTTTTTTTTTTTTTTTTTTTTTTTTTTTTTTTTTTTTTTTTTTTTTTTTTTTTGTGTGTATTTGTGTGTGTTGTTTGAGGTTGGTTGGGGACATGTGAGTATTGTTGTTCTTGGGTTGCAACGGGCGCCGCTTTTACGGCCTCAGTTATTTTGGCTTTTGGTTAGATGTCTCTATTTATCAGACTTTCGTTGTGTCTTTGGTCTCTATAGTCTGGGTTGTAGCGACTGCTATAGGTTTGTTTTTGGGTTGTTTAGGGTTGGTGTCCGTGTGTTATGTGTAACGATGCCCGGTATTTTGAATCTTTCTTGCTTTGCGAGTCTGGGTTTCTAGTTTAGGGCGTTGCTTTTTGCGTGTCTTGTCTTTCACCTGTATTCCCTTTGAGAGCTACATGGTCTCGATGGGTGTATGTGTTGTTTTTGTTAAGGTTTCGCGAGCTGTTCCCGTTTCGCATAGGTGTCAACCCTGTTTTCTCCTGTGTGGACTGGGTGGGGGAGTGGGAGTTGGGTCGTGTTGTCTTGTCTCGGTTTGTTTTGTTTTTTTTAGTTTTTGTGTCGGGGGTGTGGTTGCGTGTTTTTTGGCTATGGGTCTTTTCGTAATGTGGTTCGATTGTATTCCATATTTTTTGTTCTCTCTTGTTGTGGGTGTGAGTTGTTTCGTGTTGCGTGCTCTTTTTGTGTGCTAGGTTGGGTCTGACTATCTTGGTTGTTTTTTGTGGTTGTTGTGGACTTCAATGTGTTCATGATTTGTTATGGTGGTGTTAATATGGTATTCCTTCATGATTATAGGAGCTAAGCTTTTCGCTCAGTTGTGGAGTTTGTGTGGTTACGTTATTTTGCTTCGGTAGATGTGAGGTTGTTTCTTCTCGGCGCGTTGTTGTTTTGTCTTGCGGTGTGTCTGTCTGTTGTATTGGAGTATTGGTGAGTTGTTGTTTTTGAGTTGAGTGACCGTTTGGCGTGTGGAGCGTTCGGTTCTGTGTTGGGTTGCCTTGAGTGGTATTTTGTTACTTTGCGCGTAGACATGTTGCTGTTGGGGAAGCTGCGTGGAGCTCTGTTGTTTTTTATTGGTTACTTAGTTCTTCTTTGGGTAACGCATGGCTTGCCTGTTTTCGTTGTTTGGTGGGGTTGGTGACACTGAGGAGCTTAAGGGCTTTTTCTGGGGTCGCTTTGCCTGGGCCGTTAGTTTCGGCTGTCTTTTTTTGGGAGTTCTTTTTTCTCCGGCTGTGTCTTTGGTGTGGTCTTATCCCTTTTCTTGTGTCTTTTCTTGTCCTCTTTGTCTGTAGAGCCATCCATTGTTCGTGGGCATTGTGCTTGTGCGCGTACGGTGAGGGTGCCTTATTTTTTGTCCTATCAGTGCTTTGCTCTTTTTCTGTTGTGTCCTCTGTTGTGTGGGATGGGGTGGGGTGAGTGCTGGTGTTTGGGGGGCCCGGACTTTGGTTGGAGGTGACGAGTCTCCAGCGTACGTCGTTTTGTTGTCTTGTGCTAAGCCAGTTGGTCAGGCACTGATATTCTTTCTGGGGTTGGGGGGGGCGTGGTGTGTGGGTGTGTTGGTGCCGCGTTGTGGTTGGGGGTTTTTGTGTTGATGTGTGTTGTGGTGCGGTGTTGTGTGGTTTTGGGTGTGATTGATTTTCTGGGTGTTGTTGTGTTGTTTGGGTGCCTTGTGCGGTCGGAGGTATTTGGCGTGTGTGTGGGGATGGCGTGGGGGTGGGCCCGTGGGGTGCGGGTCTTGGCTTGTGTGTTGGTTTGCGTGGGTGGTTGTTTGTTGATTGTGCCAGGCTGTTTTGTGTGCCTGTTGAATTTTTTTTAGTGTGTGTTTTGGTTTTGGGTTTGGTTTTTCTTTTTTTAAAAAAAAAAAAAAAAAAAAGTGCTTTTTTCTTTTTTTTGGTTGGTGTTTTACGGGGTTTCCTTGTTCGCGTCGTGGTAGGGGGCCATGAGTTTGTGCACGCGTTGGGTCCTGGCGTACTTGTTGTTCTTCGTTGCGTCTGGTGCCTGGGTTTTAGCAAGGCCTCTCATTTCCCCCCCCTTCTGGCCGCTTGTTATGGATGGGAGGTCCGCGAGTCTCCGTGCCCTGGAGCTACCTTTCCTCGGGCTTTTTTTTTTTTTTTTTGCTTCGCCTTTTTGTTAAATTTTCTTTCCTGCTCTCACCCTCCTGGTGGGGCGCTTACGGAGTCCCGAGACGCCCTCCGTGAGCCGCCTCCCCGTGGTTTTTTTTTTTTATTGTTTATTTTCTTGTTCCCTCTCCTCCCTCCGTGGGCGCTTAGGGAGTCCCGAGCCTCCTGTGCCATTTTTGAATCCGTGGCCTACCCGCGGCGGGTCTGTTTTCCCCCGCTGATCCTTTTTTTTTTTTTGGTTTTCTTTCTGCTGGGAATCCGAGATGTGGTGCCCTTGTGCTGTCTACAGGTCCGGGCCTAAGCCGCACCAGGCGAGGGACGTCCATGGCTGTTTCCTTTCATGGGCTGACAGTTTGTCCAGGAGTAACCTTTCGATCCTACTAATGAAGCACAAGCAAATAGATATATAGGTATTTAAGCAGCACTAATAGTTATGGTAGGTTACTTTGGCATAGACACATATGTTTGGTTGATATGTTAATCCATGAATTACATTTTTCCCCCCTGTTAAATATGACAGGGTCTTACTGTGGCTTATAACATCTCCTAACCTGTAGAGGATGTAAGTTTGTGGCATCAGCCATGGGTTATTCCTCCAAGGAGAGAGCCAATAGCCAATTAGATTTGGGATATACAGACACATGACTGCCTCCGCTGCACAGTATTTCCAGGCGGGTGTATTAGTTTTAATTTTAAGTATCTTTTGTCAGATATTAGAATTGTTTCACCTGCTAGCTTCTTAGAGCCATTTGCTTGGAATGTTGTTTTCAAACTTTCACCCTAAGATCGTGCCTATCTTTGAAGGTAAGATAAGTTTCTCGAAGGCAAGAAAAATATTGATTTTCTTTTTTAACCCATTTTGCTAGCCTATGTCTTTTGACAGTAGAATTGAAGCCATTGATATTTAGTGCTGTAATTGAAAGATGTGTATGGGTTACTGTCAGTTTAACTTGTTTGTGTTCATGGCTCTATTTTATGTTTCCTTTATTATACCTTTCTTCGTTTTCTTTCTGTAACCCCATGGATATACTCATTCCTATCTTTGACCCTTGTATTGCTTCAAGTATTCTCTGTAGGCTGGTTTGGTGGACATTAATTATTTCAGGAACTCTTCAGTGGTAACTGGAAAATCTTCAATTAATAGATATTACACTGTAATGCAATTGAATTTGAATGTTACTTTGTAATTGACTATGACACTTTTGAGTTTTTGAGTGAATTGTGTGTAAAGAGAAAAAAACAATGTTGTTAAATGAGATAATAACTGTTCATAAAATATACACATTGCTCAACAGTATTAGGAAGACTGAATGACATGTCAGAAATATTAACTAATATAAAGCACATACCTGAGATTTTTTTTCTCTGTGAGAATATCATGTATTTAAAATTCTAAAATACTGATGGTTTCTCATGGTCCCAAGAGAATTTCCAACAGTCAAGGAGAAACACTTGTTCAAAGTCCAGAGAGTTATACTGAATTAGAAACAGATAATACTATGAAATACTAACCAATTTTCCCTGTTATGCCTTGATATTTCCTTTCTGAGTTTATCTCAATAGTGAGTGAAATATTATTACTTCCTAAAGAGAAGTTTCAGGGGCCTGGAGAGATAGCCTAGTGGTTAAGAGCTGGAGAGATCGACTGCACTTGCAGAGGACCAGGGTTCGATCCCCAGCACCCACATGGCGGCTAAGAACCTTCTGTAACTCCAATTCCAGGAGAACTCCAGTTCCAGGGAATCTGAGACCCTCTTCTGACCTCCTCAGCATTGCACGACACGGGTGCACAAACCTACATGCAGACAGTACATTCATACACATACAAAAATAAATAAAATTAAAAATAAAATAAAATAAGAGAAAGAGAAGTTTCAGCTAACCAGAAAGACAAAGCATTTGAAATCCAAAAGTCTGGAAACTGAAGAGGTGCTGGATAGCAGAAAATTAAACAAAGCCAAAAATGTTGACTTAGGGCTTCCTCCCTGAAAGACCCATTGATAACTGATTCTCCACTTGGTGAGAGAGAGTAAGAAGTTAGAGGGTGAGTGAGGTTTCCTTAGATCTTTGTCTTTCTGTGCTGAACTGTTATTAGGTATCAAAGAAAAAAAGAATGTGCAAAGGCTGCCTGGACAGGCCATAGCTAGAAACAGATGTCTTTGGATATAAGACTAGACATAGACTGTGGATTAACTTTCTACCCATGGCCGCAGAAGGACCATATATAAGATGGGTGAATAAAATTGCTCATTTATCTTTAAACATTCCTAAAAATTTAAACATATAAGAAATTGAATTTTCCAAGGCATACCTTTGCTAGATATGTCTATAGGTATGTAAATCTATTAGATTGCTGATATCTTCTTTTTTTTTTTTTTTTTTTTTTTTTTTNTTTTGGTATTTTTGAGACAGGGTCTCCCTGTAGCCCCAGCTGTCCTGGAACTCACTTTGTAGACCGGGCTAGACTTGAACTCACAAAGATCCGCCTGCCTCTGCCTCCCAAGTGCTAGGATTAAAGACGTGCGCCACCATGCCTGGCAGGATTGCTGATATCTTCTTATGTAGTATTTACTTCCTAGAGGGAATTTTAATGTCAGACTAAGGTAGATTTCTCCAAAGGTGCACTCATTTCTCTGCAAATGTGTGTAGAAGGACTTCATTCTACTGGGGGAAACAGTATGAAAAGTGAGCCTGGTGAATAAGCACCAATGACTATTTCTTGAGTATTGCTCCTTGGGATTAAATGTCCCACATCCTGATAGATGACCAAGTTATATCAGCTCAGCTTCCTCATTTGTAAATAGACGATGCTAGTGCATTTCTTCACAGATTGTGGGAATCAAGAAGAAAATGTATGTTTCATGTCAAAAAAACAAGTATTTTTCAATGCATTTACTACATAATGGGTTATTCATTGTTATTACCAAATTCTTTTTTCTTCTGCTTTATTTTACATTGGAGTATTCTGTCATTTTTGGTTCATGGTCGATGATTATACATCACTTGAATTGATATGTTAAACATTTTGATTGCCTGTGATGTGTCTTCCTTTATGATAGTTACCGAAGACAGACAAATTATGATTATTTTAACTGTAATAAAGTAACAGATTCAGAAGTCTTGAAAGAAATGTCACTTTTGGTCCTTAGAAACAAAATATCATGCCTTCCTATACTGCAGCTTATTCACTGGAAAACTGTGCATCCTAAAATTGGTCTTACCTAGTTATTAAAAACTCTTGGGCTGGAGAGATGGCCTAGTGGTTAAGAGCTCCAACTGCTCTTGCAGAGGACCCGGGTTCAATCCCCAGCACCCACATGGCGGCTGAGAACCGTCCATAACTCCAATTCCAGGAGAACTCCAGTTCCAGGGGAATCTGACATCCTCTTCTGACCTCCGCGGCATTGCACGACACGGGTGCACAAACCTACATGCAGGCAGTACATTCATACACATAAATAAATTAAAAAAAAAACTCTTGTGAGTTGATACATTTTGTGGTTTTCTGTTACGTGGTTGCCTGTCAATGCTATGCCTCTAAAATATCACCCTCTCACTCAGATTAGATATGAATGCAAAGAGAAAACAATGTACTGACTAGTGTTCTAACAAAGATAGAACAATGCTCTCAAATCTGAAGACTTTAATCAGCCAGAGATGAGTCTGTTGCCTGAACAAGTAAATACTGTCAAGCAAAATGTCTATATAATTATAGCATGATCATATTCTCACTGATAAAACACCTTAGTTCTCAAGTTGTTCTAAGTCTATTACTTACCCTCAGAACCCTTTAATGAGGCAAGGGATCATGTACTCTGCACAGGTTAGTGAGCAAAACTGGGACCAACTGAATGTTTCTCAGTCTGTACTAACAGGACCACAGTATCAATCCAACATTCCTGGAGTAAAGAAGCCTCATAATCTCATTAGTAAGGGCAAGACTGTCTCAAACTATCCATTTCTAAATGTGTGTAGAAATAGAGTCACCATCTAAACAGGGAAAGGGGTTCTGATTTCTGGTTTTGTATACATTCCACTGCTTTATTAAATTTTTGATGAAAATGTCTATATGCAATGCATTACATTTATTCTTTAATCTTTGTGAAGTAGGATGTTCTAATATAAAATCACCTCTATAGCCCCCAAAGCATTGTAACAATTTAGAATTGTCCTCTGAATTTTGAAGCAATTCTAGAACATCCACAGTAGCTTTATCTAATGCTCTTTTGATAACCATCAGAATGAGGTGGCATTTATATGCATTATTTTCCATGTAATAGATGCATTAAATGAGATAGATGAAAACATTGGTACTGATTATCTATTTGATTAACTTTACTTTATTTTGGGGGGATTTTTTTCGAGACAGGGTCTCCCTGTAGCCCCAGCTGTCCTGAACTCACTAGATAGACCAGGCTGGCCTTGAACTCACAGAGATTTGCCTGCCTCTGCCTCCCTAGTGCTGGGATTAAAGTCATGTGCCTCCACACCCAGCATCATTTGGTTAATTTTAAATCACTGTGATTACTATGCACCTGTTAGTTACAGGAAGTATACTAAAAAATTAATTTATATATATATATGTATTTATATACATATATATATTAGAAACACTATACACATATATAACCAAGTGCAGGAAATATTCCTTGGCATTTAGGAGCACTCGATTCACAAGATTGCAGACTTCAGTTTGCATCCTATCCATTGTAACAAGCTTGATAATTGCCTGTGATTCTACGTCTGAGGGATCAGATGACCTATTCCACATGTAAAGGTCTACATACATACACAACTGATCAAATACTCACACAGACATACACATATAAACAAAAATAAATAAATAATAACATGTATATTTGCAATCATTAGTATCAGCATATGGAGCAAATGGAAAGAATCCCTGTGGTTGAGATGCCTTAACTGCTGAGTATTCCTCCAGGGCCATGCCATAGCACATCTTAGTAATACATTAGGAAGCTGACATGTTTTCTAAAAGAGTTAATATTTTATACCATATTTGACTAATCCAAACTCATAATTTAGATTTAGTTTCTTTGTTTTTTGTGTTTTTTTTACCTGAATTGAAGGATTTTTTTTTCTAAAATATGGCATGTTTTCCTTAAGGAAGTGCTCAGAGGTTCCTCCTTGGCAAGCCCAAACAACCATCAATCCTGCCCTTGTGCTCCACACTGGGGTCTTTCCCTCCCATGGTACCCCAAATGAAGCCCATTAAGCATTGCATACTGTCTTGATCCTCCTTCACTGGCCTCCATGATACAGGTCAGGTAGTCCAACAATGGCAGTCTATACTCTGACAAAGCTGAAATCCCCTTAGCTGCTTAGTCCACAAGCTGGGTATCTCAGTAGTCCCCATCTGGCATTGAAGTTTTGGAGGATTCATGGAGAGACATGAGTCCTCAGTCCATATTGGAGGATTAAAAAGCTGTGTCTCATGGCTTTGAAGAGTGGCAAAAGCAGTGGCAGCCACAGAGTAGATACACTTGCCAGTATATCCCAAATCTAATTGGCTATTGGCTCTCTCCTTGGAGGAATAACCCATGGCTGATGCCATAAGCTTACATCTTCTACAGGTAGAAGCCACAGTATATAAGCCACAGTTATAAGCCACAGTAAGACCCTGTCATATTTAACAGGGGGGAAAAATATAATTCATGGATTAAAGTCATGTGCCTCCACACCCAGCATCATTTGGTTAATTTTAAATCACTGTGATTACTATGCACCTGTTAGTTACAGGAAGTATACTAAAAAATTAATTTATATATATATATGTATTTATATACATATATATATTAGAAACACTATACACATATCATCCAAACATATGTGTCTATGCCAAAGTAACCTACCATAACTATTAATGCTGCTTAAATACCTATATATCTAATTGCTTGTGCTTCATTAGTAGGATCGAAAGGTTACTCCTGGACAAACTGTCAGCCCATGAAAGGAAACAGCCAGAATTGACCAGAGTCCAAGTCAACAGCTCCAGAGAGAGTGGACTGTTTTACTTCTCATCCACCTGTGCCCCTTTTCTAAGCCTAGGGAACAATCTGCAGAAGGGGGGGCCGTGGGTAGAATGTAAGGGCTGCGATTGGGGTTGAACGGTGAAACTACAGCAATGTAGTCTGGGACACACATTTGATCAACTTGATTGAACAAACAACCTGTCACCCCCACTGGATGTGGGGCTGTGGGGGTTGGGCACAACAGCCTGCAGATTGGTTTGCACGAAGGATGCTTGTACTCATGATTATCACTTATTGCTAAAAAATGAAAAAAAAAAACTGAGAGAAAGATGCAGGACAGTTATGGCAGAATGCATGATCGGGGATGGGTGGGGGTGGGGGGGAGGGAAGGAAAAGCCTGCTCTGAATTGGAAAATGATGTATGAAATGCACAAAGCATCAATAAAAATTAAAAAAAATAAAAAAGAATTGAAGACAGGCCAAACAATAGTGCTCTCCCTTTTGTCTTTTTGTCTTTTTACTAAGATCTCAAGTTTTATATCTGAAGTACAATTTCCCTGGTCTTACTGATTATTTCTGCTTACTTTCTATATAAACTTAAGATGCCATCTGTAAGTTTCAATTTTCTTAAATTATACTTACATTCTACTTACATTCTTTTCTTTCTTTTCTTTTTTTTTTTTTTTTTTGGTCTTTTTGAGATAGGGTCTCCCTGTAGCCCAACTGTCCTGGAACTCACTCTGTAGATCAGGCTGGCCTTGAACTCACAAAGATCCACCTGCCTAGGCCTCCCAAGTGCTAGGTTTAAAGGCATGTGCCACCACGCCCAGCTTATACTTACATTCTTAAAAATATGTTAACCCCACATCATCAGCACTATTTAATAATGCTTGCTTCTAGTTTTGAATAAAAGTAGATAAAATGTTACTTAAAAATATGAACCCAGAAAGTTGGATGTAGTTTAACTATTCCCAAAATATGGATCATTTGAACACAATACACTACCATGCTATCTAACTTAGTTATGCTATAAATATTTCTGAAAGTGAAATGATCCTGTATGATTATTTAGGACAGTTTATATATGTAATGTTTGCTTTCAGCATATATGTAATGTTTGCTTTCAGCAAGGTGTAACTGTAGATTCTCAATTGTATTGTACATTGAGAATCTACATTGTTTAAGACTAATGCTCTGAGCTCTCAGAATTTTCTAAAAGTGTAGCTAGATTCACCTCTATAGTTTAAATCTCTAACAATTCTATTAAATCTATGTTACTGATATGTAAGAGCTTTTTTCCATTTTCATTATAAACTGGATTTGTCTACAGTCAGTGTTCCTAGGATATAGAAAACAGATGTCTCTAATTCTTCAGGGTATGTTACAGCATTATTGAATCAAATCTGATCTAGTCCTGCATGTTGTGTGGCCCACCAATAGGAATATTGTAGCTTCGTTAGACTAGAAAGGTCAGGAAAATATGAGAGACAGAAAAGCATTACTCTATTAGTTTAATAATGCCCAAGAAATGTGTACACTTATCTTGCAGAAGCCCAAATTTGGTTCCAAGCACCTATGCTGGGCATCTCACAACCACCTGTACCTGCAACTCTGGAGAATCAGACACCTACATTTTTTTTTTTTTTTTAGAATTTCAAACATGGATATCGTCTTTGCATTATTTCCATCTCTATTAGTCCATCCGTTGTCCACCAACTCCTCCATCTCCATGTCCCAATCTCCTTCTCAATTTCTTTTCTTACTCTTTGTTTATTACATATATATAAATTCATAAATAGACATACACATATATGGAATATGTATGTATGCATATACATATATAATACACTAAGTTCATTTAATAGTCCTTGAGTTTAGAGATGTTCAATTGGGATTAAATAACCTCTCAGGAAGCTAATCCCTAGAGAAAAGTTAGTCTCCCCCTCGCTCAGCATCCTTTGATTGCCTGTATCTCTTAATCTTGAGGTGGGACCCTATGACATTACCCCGTTACACTTGGCATGTCAATTGATTTTGACATGAAAATCTAATATACTGTAGTAGTCTCATAGGTACAACTTTCTCTAACATGTCTAGAATGCATTAACTACCAGCAAGTGCTTGTCCCTCTGGCTGTTACATTCTTTTGGTCCCTGTTCTCCCATTTTCCCTGAGCCTTAGGTGTAGAGGTTGCATTGTGGATGTGCCATTTCAGCCTAGGTCATCTCACAAAAACTCATCCCTGGGCCATTTTGGCCTGGGTCACCTCACAAACACTCATTTCCTGGGTTTAACCAGTTGTAAAACCTTGTAATAGTGTCCATCTTGTTCCAAAAGAAGCTTCTTAATAAGTAGTAAGAGGTAAACTTGTCAAGGTAGCACAGATTCCATAAGCAACAGATATCCAACTTAGTCTTGAGTGGGGAGATGGCAATGGATTCTGACTAGATCACAAGGGTCCAAGGACCCTCTTTTTGATTCCACAAGCACCTACTCTCACATGTGCATATGCATGCACACCTATCACATATATACATTATTTTTTAAACTTTAAAATAAAGAATTCCCAGAAAATTATCATTTATGTTGAACTTATTTAAGTAAATAAGTGAAAGATTATATAATGACAAAACAACCTTTTAGATAATTTGTGGGTACCATAGAAAATACACATCCTTTCAAGGATGAAACATTATTAGAGATTATAATATCCATAGACATTTACCGCACTTCTTCAGGATCCAGCATTAAAGAAAGGAGGTGGTGGAAGTTCAAGACCAGGACTGCTCAGGTCTGTGTAATTATTCAGGCTTTGGGTTTTAATGTGAAAGAAGACATTAATGAAGTAAAACCAAGTATCAGAACATTGTGCCTAGGTCTTTGCTCCTTAGTAAGGAGATTAGAGCTTGTTGGTATATTTGTTCTTCCAAAACTTAGGAATAATGTGATAGCCAAGATGGCTCTAGTCTTAGAAAGGAAAGATTTAAAAGATTAACAAAGGACATTCTTTGCATATTATGAAAGATAAACTGGTATTAGGAGAGTGGAGAAGATGGGAGAACAAAAATGACTCATCAAGTTATATTACACACACACACACACACACACACACATATAAATATTCATATAGTAGAGATTTAATAATATATAATTATACGGAGACGAGAGAGAGAGAGAGAGAGAGATTGCAACTAAAAACTCCTTTACCCATTGCTTAGAAAAATTTAACATTTATTAACACATACTTTGAGACCTTAGGAATATTAAATTGGATTAGTCATTAGTGTGTTACTATTACTTCAAAGGTGATCAAAAGTGTTGAAACCAGTTTTGTGAAACAGTCCCTGGTTTAGTTACCAGGCATGATTGATTCTTCTTTTGGATCCTATTTAATGAAATGAATTATTTGTTATTCCTTGACTCTGCAGAAGAATCATCTGGGTTATCATTTGTGTCAAACTTATTTAAATAAAGAAGTGAAAGACTTATATAATGACAAAACAGCCTTTTAGATAATTTGTGGTTACTGTAGAAAATATACTTCCTTTGAAGGATGAAACATTATTAGAGACAGATTAAATATCCATAGACCTGGACAGCACTTCTTCAGGATCCATCTTTAAAGAAAGGAGGTGGTAGAAAATCAAGATCTATGAGCTCAGACCTCTGCTATGGGAGTGATGGCCAGTTCTAGTGTCTGAGTGATTCCCAGGGCCAAGCAAAAGGGACCAAATTTCCAGAGCCCTAAATACAAGGGGTAGCACAGTAAAATATGGACTCATTTTCTCTGCATCTTCATTGGCCGAGCAGCTGCCAAGAACAAAGGCCACATCTCCCGATATCTAGCGAACAGATGCAGTACTGCATCACAAATTGTTTGCTTCGCTGAGGTGCCTACAAGAGTATTTGAGGAGAAACTCCAAGAGCAAGTTGAGGAGAGGCTGTCTTTCTATGAGACTGGAGAAATTCCACGTCAAAATCTAGAAGTCATGAAGGAAGCAATGGTTCAGGCAGAGGAAGCAGCTGGTGAGATTACCAAGACGCTGGGAAAACTGGAGAAGAAACACTTGAAGAAGGAAAAGCAGCGACCAGCTGCGTTGGCCCTGGCCTGTTCAGAAAACACGGAAAACAGTAGTGCTCCAGAAGAACGTGAGGAGATATGGGGAAAACCCAAAAAGAAGGAAAAAAAAAAGCCTCAAGAGGTTCCTCGGGAAAATGGAATGCAAGAGCCACCTGTCCCTAGAAAGAAAAAGAAAGCTCCCCCCAAGGAGGAGTCGGTCAGTGATCCTGAAGAGACTGCTACCACCAGCACAAGCCCTCCTGCTCGGAAGAGGAAGAAGTCTGCACCTAAGAAGGAAATGGCCAGTGAACCAGAAGAGACCGCAAACATGAGTGTCCCTAAGAAAAAAGGAAATGTTCTTCCAAGGAGCCAGCTAGCCCCGGGCCTGAAGCTGCTGCTGGCAACAAGAGTGTCACAAAGAAAAAGAGAAAGTTCCAGAAAACACCCCAGGAAGATTACAATGGAAATTTGGGTGGAGAGGCATGCCCACAACAGATACCTTCCCAACTCCATGATTAACCCCAATAAAAATATCAAACACAAAAAAAAAACATCTATGAGCTCTGGCTCATAGGAAGTTTCATTTGTCTAGTGAATGCAAAAGCATTTCAAAAAAAATAGGAGCCATTCAAATGATGTTAACATTACCTTTATAGACTATACCCCTTAGGATGACTACCTGGAATTTGATAAGTGGTATGTATTTTACATATTAAAAGGGAAAAACTCAAATTTATCAGATGGTAAGTTGGCTAGAATAAGATTTTATACCCCCAAAACATATCCATTTCTCCTCATTACAAAGAGTTATTTTTAGACACATTTTTGTCTATTCTGTATTTCTTATATTGCACATATTATAAGCCTCTTATATCAATAGTGTAAAAGACATTTTACCCTATTTTCCCTTTGAGAAAGTTGAACCTTTGATGAGATTGAGGGAAAATGATCAATTTTGCTCTTAAATTTTTTTTCATGGAATCTGTTATCTCTATCTTAAATATGATTACTACAAGTCTTCTCAGTCATTTTATACATTTTATTACATCATTCTAATAGTCAAAAATCCTTCAAAATTAATCTGAAATATGATTAATTCACAACATATAATAGTTTAATCTGAACTATATAATTAATATATAACATATATACATTTTATTCTACTTAAAGTAAAACAGGTATAAAACAGTTCCAATAACCATATAACTAACTGGAATTTGTGATACTTGCACCAACATCATAAAGTCTGAGGTATCTATGTACATCCCAGTGAGCAGGTCATACAGAAACCCCACACATAAGTTCCAGACACTTGGCTCAACTTTACAGGCAGGCATTATTGCTTCAAAGCTCTATAAGTTCTATATTATTACTTGAAGTCTCTGCTTTAATGTTTGCAATATCAGAAAGGACAAATAAATTGCTAAAAGTCACTCAGCTGCAAAATGCCAAACCACATTGCAAATAGAGTTCTGCTTAGCTCCAGGGGCCAAATCTTTAACTTTGATGACATGCTTCCAAAACCTGGAAAGCATCATCAGAGTATTAGGAAGAAACTTTTCTTTAGAAATGATATGGTATTTAAGATAAGCCCGATTATAAAACTACATGCAGCCATGCCTCCCAATACATAGGTTCTACATTATATTCATCCAATCACAGAAAAAAAAAGAATTAAAAGTGTCCAAACTGAACATGAACAGAAATTTTTTTTTATAATTCTTCAAATATTTCACAACTATTTCTTTACTATTTACCTGGTATTACATATTACAAGAAAACTAGAGAGTCATTAAGGTACATCGAAGGATAGGCATAGGTTATATATAATACTAAACTATAAGGGACTTAAACATTGATATATTTTACTGTCCATGAGGCCAATAGCATCCTGGAACCAATTTTCAATAACCTTGAAAATCCATAGGATGGTGATATTCTTTTTTTGCATATTAAGTCCTTTTTTATTTTTTTACATTTACTTTCATTTATTTCTTTTTTAACAATAAGTAATAAGTTTTGAGTATAAGCATCCTTCATGTTATACCAATTTGCAATCAGTTGTGCCCAAACCCACACAGCCCAAGGCTCCCAAGGATGGTGATATTCTTTTTTTTTTTTTTAATTGGTGCTTTGTACATTTCATACATCATTTTCCAATTCAGATCAGGCATATTTCCCTTTCCCTTCCCCCCTACCCCCACCCCATCCCAGATCATGCATTTTGCCATAACTGTCCTGCATCTTTCTCTCAGTTTTTTTTTTCATTTTTTAGCTATAAGTGATGATCCATGAGTACAAGCATCCTTCATATGAAACCAATTTACAGGCTGTTGTGCCCAAACCCCCACAGCCCCACCATCCAGCAGGGGTGAGCTGTGCAGCAGAGACAGCCATATGCCTGTATATCCCAAACCTAATTTGCTATTGGCTCTCTCCTTGGAGGAATAACCCATGGCTGATGCCACAAGCTTACAGCCTCTACAGGTTAGGAGATGTTATAAGCCACAGTAAGACCCTGTCATATTAAACAGGAGAAAATGTAATTCATGGATTAACATATCATCCAAACATATGTGTCTATACCAAAGTAATCAACTATAACTATTAGTGCTCTTTAAATACCTATATATCTAACTGCTTGTGCTTCATTAGTAGGATCGAAAGGTTATTCCTGGACAAACTGTCAGCCCATGAAAGGAAACAGCCAGATGGTGATATTCTTTAAAATATCTTGCAATAATTAGTTATAACGTTTTATTATTTTGTGAAGAGCTTATATTTAATACCAACAATTACTTCTATAATGTTCTAATTAATATTGTGAATAATATAGTATAAAGCCAGAACATAGGAGAATTAACTGTACTCTTCAAGTGTAGGGATGATATGGAGGTACACTGATAAAACCTGATTTCCAAATGTGGCTGTCTTGATGGTATTAGTGTATTTGTGAGATTAACATTTCCCTTTATTGCCTTTATATGCACGTTCAAGTTGATGACACTGAACATGGACTTGGAAAGAAATGCAAACCATTAAGTTCTCAAAATTAATAGCAAGCCAATCACATTACATGTTATTTTCCATTCTCACAATATTCATGACGAAATTTGAATTTCACAAATTAAAGTTACCAGAACCTATCCTTATCAATAATTTCTCAGCATCTTAAAGTTTTTGATGTACCTCTAAACTGATTGTAGAAATACCTACTTCTGCTCCTGATTCAAAACGTTGTTCTATATTTTAAGGGTATATTCTGATATTTTCATACACCTTAATGTGAAAATAGATTTCAAATAAAATTAATATGAAAACCATTTTCAAAAATTTTAGAATGCACAGTTTTCCCAAAGGTCTCCATCATTTTGATATTCATATATTTATCTCCCTTCTTACTAAAAGCCCACTAAATTTTAATGGGTGTTTCTTATGTTTCTGGCATTATCCTAAATACTTTGCAATTATTAACACATGGGGTTTCCACTAATCTCAAGAGATTAATGGTATTATTTTTCTTTTTGTGACAAGGAATCTGAGAAAGAGAGGTACAATAAACTTCTCAAGTTCATGCAGCACATTAGGTGGCACATCTAGGATCAAGCCTAGATATGACGATTATAGGGCTTGTGCTATTACCCCACTGGACAATAAGAACATAGAATTTTAGGTTAAGTTTTATAAGATCTCTTATGAATTTGTATTCATGCTTAATCCTTCCCACTTAATTGTACTTATTTTCCTGAAAACATTTTTATCCATGTACTATAATAAATAAAACAAAATTTTATCCAAAAGGTATTTAATAATTCATCTGCTCACATGTATCAATATATAACAGACTATTGTTCTTATTATAAATTAGGAACAACTTAGAATCGTTTCCTAAATACTTTAATTGCAACTAATTTACCCAAATAAGCTACAAATTTTAACATAAAGTAATATTTCAGACAATAATCATAGGTAAATTCAGGGCTTTTGAATAATGCCGAGGTAATCATGCACCCAGTATTGAACTGGTTGCTTTCCCCAAAACACTAATTAAAGTTTCTTAGGCTCCTGTAACATCCATCAAGTCATCCAAGTTTATTTTCCTTATCAGGCCAGCCTCGCCTAGAATTGACAGGGAAGTGCTTTATTTTTATTAGAGAAACACCTACAAGAGCATAGTTTGATTAAAGCAATCAATTGAGCTTCAAAATTAAATAGCCAGTTGAATTCAATGCTGGGAAAGGCTCAGATGTACAACTTCACAATATCTTATCCTTTTCTCCATAGAAACCCTTCCTCCATAGCATATGCATGCCCCTTTATTTAATACAGAACATCTCTGTTTAGTCTCTTCTCTCAGCGGATGTTAGAAGGGGTGCAGAACTGCATTTTCCATTATCTTTCAACCTCACATGACTTCTCAGCTCACCACACATGTAACAGATCAAGATATAATAATAGTCATTAGCGAACACCTCAGATAATCCATGTACAAGTTTTCACTCACAGCTTATTCACTGCAACTTTATTATATTAAAAAAAAAACATTCTAGTTCGTGTTCTACATTACTGTTTGCAGCTTTGGTAGAACATACCATTTCAAAGGTGAAGCCCAACATTCCATTCCTCAAGATAGAAAGTGAAAAAGGCTGAGTAGGCCCTTGCTGACCCTTCAGAGGCACTCTCCACCTTGCACATACCCTGTTCTGTGCTGAGCAGGCTGAAAGGTAATCTTTCCCATAGGTTTTCCATGGGTAACACAACAGAAGAGACCAGTGATGAAAGCGGAATGTTTAGATCATTTTCTCCATATCTTGGCTGGTAATTCATAGCTGTCTGATTATACATCTTGGCAAAGTGTTCTGTTAGATAGCCAAAGACTTGTGTTTTTTGTTTTACTTTTTGTTTCATTTATTTATTTATTTATTTATTTATTTATTTATTTATTTATTTATTTATGTGAATGTACTGTCTGCATGTAGGTTTGTGCACCCAGGTCCTGCAATGCTGTGGAGGTCAGAAGAGGGTGTCGGATTCCCCTGGAACTGGAGTTCTCCTGGAACTGGAATTCTCCTGGAATTGGAGTTACAGACAGTTCTCAGCCACAATGTGGGTGCTGGGGATTGAACCTGGGTCCTCTCCAAGAGCAGTTGGCACTCTTAACCATTAGGCCATCTCTCCAGCCCCCCAAAGACTTGTTATATCAGGTTCCATAACCTGGTTCTTTTTATTACCCACAGGCCTAGAGATAAAAGTAAGTTAAAATGGGTATAATTGAACCAAGGGTTCTGCACAGTCATAGTTCCTAAAGTTTGTTTCTTCTTTAAATTAATTACTTTATTAAATTTTACTAAACTCCCTGTGTAAGGGAATAGGGATTCTTATAGGTCTTCTATACCCTACAAACCTGGCATCCTTATAAATGGAAAACTTGTTGACATAGGAAACAATTTAAAACAAAGATACAAGTCAATGCATTTAAAGTGTTTTCTACTGTTTGCTCTTTACCTCAATAGCTACTGACAGGTGTTCACCCAAGGATAATTAGATGGCTTTAACATTTACATAGACGGTTAAGTAGTAGTAGTAAGAAATGTGGGCACACCACATTGATTTGGAATAGTACATGATCTATCTCACTTTAAATCTTATTCAAAATAATTTCAACAGAGCTTGATTTTAACGAATATTCTGACATAACTGGTAAATTAGATCTAAGATATTTTATGAACATGCTAAAGTAGGTTTCAGGAATTATTCTGCAAGTATTTTAAGAGACAGCATAAATGTATTTATAATGTGTCAGTGTATCTTTGACCTTACAACATGGTTTACTATTAGCTCTTCAGAAGTAAAATAAATATGTTTTAAGTTGAAATTATAGACAGACATTCAATGCACAAATTTATGTAGAAACTATGTCCTGGTTTGGGCACAATATATCCTAGAGAATTGATATTGCTTTTTTTTTGAGAGGCTTGCATATGAATGAAAATTTCCAGAATGAGTTAGATGACTCAGTTAGATTTCCACTTGGCCCAACAATCTTCCATGCCTAAACATCTCTCTCTCTCTCTCTCTCTCTCTCTCTCTCTCTCCGCTGTTTCTCTCAGCTCTACTACTCCTCTCTCTCCCTCTCGCTGTTTCGGGCTGGCCGGCTTCTCTCGATCTATATCTCGTATCCTCTCTCAGCTCTCGCTCGGCTCATCTCTCCCAATTCCACCCGGGTTTTTTTATGACTTTCACACATGTGCACATACACATACAGAAACAAAATAAGTTATTAAAGATAGATCCAATGTAAATTTCCAGCTTCTAGGTATAAATGTAGAAAGGTATGCTCCACAACTGATGATGAGTAATAGGTGCAAGTTTTCCAACTCTCCACTGTTTCTGCTATCCCAACTTATTACAAGTCTGGTTTGATTTACTTCTTTTTTATCACAATCATTTTGGTTTGTGATCACCAATACCTGAGAAATTTCTCTTTCTGTAGTCTGTTATTTCAAAGCATACTTATTAATTCCTTGCCTGAACTAGAGATAAAGAACTGTTTACTGTAAAAGGTGAGATAGTAAATATTTTAGTCTTTTTAGTCTGTGCTAAGCTTTTTTGACACAAAAATAGCTGTGTACAATATTTGGAAAAATGAGCATGGCTTCAAACCAATAAAACTATTTTTAAACATGAATGGTCAACTCAATTTCACCTTCAAGCCTTATTTTGCCACTGGTTTAAATAGTTGTAGAATCTGCCATTACTTAGAATAATTACCCAGGATATAATATTGTACTCTGGTGTTTTAATTTGTGGATTCTGTGCTTTTTTTTTTCTTGGTCTTTTTGAGACAGGGTCTCCTTTGTGTACCAGCTGGCCTGGAGCTCAATATGTAGACCAGACTGGCCTTGAACTCACAGAAATCCATCTGCCTCTGCTTCCTGAGTGCTGTGTTTAAAAGCATGCACCACAACTGGCCTAAGATGGTTCTTAGCCACCATGTGGGTGCCGGGAAATGAACCCAGGTCTTCTGCAAGAACAATCAGTGCTCTTAACTGCTGGGCCATCTCTCCAGCCCCAGATTCTGTGCTTTTGAAAAGGATCGAAGTGATGCATAAGGATAAGAGAGGTGGCGCTATTCAGGAGAAAGCTAGAAGTTATTTAAAGCATGCAGATCACAAGTACAAGATAGATGTTTTACAACAGAGCTGCAGCAGTGAGCCACGGCCCATGTTCTACATGTTCTACCTTCAGGCCACCTGGGTCATGACAATCTCCAGCTTTCCTTCATTTTGAAATATAAAGGTGATCTCATAAAGACAGTTAAGCCAATCACATGATTAATTTTATTGTCTATTCGGGTGATAGAATTATTAAAACCCATGAAAAGTTAACCAAAAGGGAGGAAGCTAGTGTTGGGACCAATCATCAAATAATAGATTGGAGAAGTGGTCTGAAATGTGGAGAAATATCTTAAAACTTGGGAGTCAACTAATGGAATTCTGGAATGTCTCCCTTACCTCATTTCTTGAAGGTATTGTGCTATGTATTATCAGCATGTGTCAAGGTTGAACACTGAAGAATAATCCTTCCCTGTATTCTCTTAGAATTTCAGTCACCATGGAACTCTCCATGGTCCTGAACCCAGTTTTAAATGTTCTACGAGGACTAAATTAAAACATTGATTGCAAACTGGACCACGTGATCATATGTAAACAAGATAGGGGCCGAGGCGATGGCTCTGTGGTTAAACAGGTGTCATGTAAGTGTGGGGACTAGAGTCTGGATCCCAAAAACACACATAAATGCCACATGGCCATTGAAGATGGCCTCTAATTCCTGTCAAGATCCCCAACAAGTTAGCTAATGGAAACAAGCAAAGAGGTGAAGTCTGGGATTGTTTAAGACACTGCATCAGTAAATAAGGTTGAAAGCAATGGAGGATTCTTTGTGATATCAACCTTGGTGTTCCATGTATGCACTTGCAAACACACACACACACACACACACACACACACACAAAACCTCCTCCCCCACACAAAATGTATATGCCTACACACATCCACACCATACACACATGTAAAACAGAAAATAAGGCAAGATGATTTGTATTTATGTTAGTAAAAGGGTCCAGATTCAATTATTTCAATTTCATTATGCATGTTTCCTAAATTAAATGTGAACTGCAGTATGCTACAGCATTCGCACATTCACATATACATTTGATTTTCAATCATGACTATTCCATAAACAATAAACAAATAAATTTGATGCTATGCAAGAAAGGACAGGTTCAAGGAAAGTGTCCCTGAGAATGAAATTATAGGGAAAGCCATCCACATCAAATTGAGGTTATCCAAAGAAATGCAAACCTGGTAGAGTGGGAATATTATTTCATATACAAAATAAAATTATGTAAATATTGGGTGAAGCACACACTTTAGTTTTAATCAGGTTCAGAACAACTGAGGCAACATTCATATTCAGAGTTTGGATAAAGTCAGTGTAATAAACATTAACAGTGTGGCATGCTGACCTCTTTAATGCCAATATTTCTTTCTCTATAATTTTGTGTAGCTCTGTAATATTGTGTAGAACCGGCATCATTATACTTGAATGTGATAATGCAGTGGGGAATATAAATCTTTTGAATATTCTTAATCAGTTTTATTAACACCTGCAAGGCCAGTCTGGTCTACAAAGTGAGATCCAGGCCAGCTGGGACTCTGAGAAGACCCTGTCTTAAAAACAGAATGAAAGACAAAAACATCATGATTCTATTGTGAAATAAAGCAAACAGAACAGTTAAGTTACAACTTTTTATTTTTGCATGTCATGGTAGGTTGCATACTTTGCCTTCAATTTTTATCCTAGGTAATACCATAGAACCTCACATAACAAATTCCTTCCAGTTCGTTCTTATTAAAATTTCATGGTAAATTTCAAAATTATTTAACCTAATGTTTTTATCCAAACATGTGTAAAGATTTTATTTATTCTTTTTTTAATTTTTTTTTATTTTTGTATGTGTATGAATGTTCTGTCTGCATGTAGGTTTGTGCACCCGTCTTGTGTAGTGCCGCAGAGGTGAGAAGAGGGTGTCAGATTCCCCTGGAACTGGAGTTCTCCTGGAATTGGAATTACAGACGGTTCTTAGCCACCATGTGGGTGCTGGGGATCGAACCCGGGTCCTCTGCAAGAGCAGTCGGTGCTCTTAACCGCTAGGCTATCTCTCCAGCCCACATGTGTAAAGATTTTAAATCCATTTCCTGAACTCCCTCATCACATGTCTTTGCATTCCCAAGTCCTACATCATTCTATTATAACAGAGAGTCTTCGGTAATATTGGTAATACAAGATAGTTCAGTCTCTTTGGCTGAATAGTTTTACACAATAAATTGAAATCTGAAAAAAACTTCCCAATAAAGAGTTTAATTTCAGTTATAAATATAACCCTCACATTCTTACCATCCTCTTTATTTTTTTCTTTGTATTTTTCAATGGGGCTTTAAGGTAAGGCCCTATTGCTAAAGACAGAACATACCTCAGAGACTGAATTTGGAACTACAGAGGCGGAACTTACCTAAAAGCCAACTGCCCTGAAAGATAGCACCCACAATTTTGGATTCCTAGGCCAGCTGCTAAAGGAGAATATCAATCCATGACCCAACTCCAGCTTTAAGGCCTAAGAAACACAACAGTGATGGCATAGCAAACTATATTGGGGCAGAAGTACCACTTTTATCTTGAGGGTAATCAACAGCTACCTAATTGGACCTAAAGCCCACTCAATATGAGGGAATGCATGAGTGTTATTGTAAACATAGCCAAATATACATTGGTGAAAAAGTCATAGATTCCAGAGAAAACCCCAAGGCTGTCAGATCTGTAGACAAATGTAATTTCCTACTAAGTACTAAATATAGATCCTTATATTGACTGCAAAGTATGCAGGTCACCACTCATTAAAGAAGCTTCTTTAGCAACAGACACAGGCTATAGAGTTCAACAACTGGTCACACACAGAGATTAAGTGTCTGTGAAATGCCCAACCCTAAGTGATGTACCAAATATAGAACATGTTCGCCTGAGACTCACACAACTTAGTGGGACAAAGTGCAGAGAGAATACTACTAATCCATCTCTCAACTCTCATCAAGGAAGCTCATTCATGTGACAAAAAAACAATGAACCCAGGGCTCAGGGACCACTACAAAAGAGAGGCTGGAAAGATTGTAAGAGCCGAGGGAGGAGGTACATGACCACACGGAAGTAAAATCTTATAGGCTCCTGGGACCTTCGTCATATGAATTTACAGCAGTGATGACGCATGCACAAGACCCATGTAAATGCAAGCAAACAGACAAAATCCCAGCATGTAACTGTGGGTAAGGGCAATGGGCCCCAATCTTAGCTGTAGAACTATTGGGCAGCTGATTGCTGCTGAGCTAGAGACAGTTAATCTCTAAGGGTCAATCTAGATAAACTGACTAGTAGATGAACTTGAACTGAGAAACATCAGGGAACACTAAATTAACTTGAAAGGACTTAATATAACTGACAGATGCATTAAATACAGTGGAGGAGGGCTATGGGAGTGTGCCAATGGAGAAGTGCTTATAAAGATAACTAAGATTTTGTGTATGAAATACACATAAATTCAAATACATATATTAAAAGTCTGTGATTGTATCAGAAACAGGAGTTGGAGGGTATATTTGTCAATTTCTGACTGAGTCTTTGTGGCTCTCCAATACTGAGTTGTTTGAAGATTTTCTTTGTTAAACATGGTATACCTAATCCTGTATTTGTATATATCCTTTTCTATGTTGTACATAAAACAGATACCTTCAAATCAGCTTGCAAAATATACCAAGACCTCCACACCCACAATATTAGAATAACAAAAGGCATACTAAAAACCACTAACAAGTAACTACTAGCAACATTGTTAATTTAAAATTATAAAAATTTCAAATGAGCTACAGAGGATCTTAACTTACAGTCATATTTAAGATTGCCTAAGATTAATCAAGTTCCTTCAAGTTACATGACATTTACTTCAGCTCAATGAATGAAGCTTTCTAGATCTCAAACTCTCTTTCAAGATTGCTGGAGAGATAGCCTAGCGGTTAAGAGCACCGACTGCTCTTGCAGAGGACCCGGGTTTGATCCCCAGCACCCACATGGCAGCTAAGAACTGTCTGTAACTCCAATTCCAGGAGAACTCCAGTTCCAGGGGAATCCAACACCCTCTTCTGACCTCCGCGGCATTGCACGTCACGGGTGCACAAACCTACATGCAGACAGTATATTCATACACATACAAAAATAAATAAAAATAAAAAAGATTGTAGCCAGCTGGTTATGTTCAGAAGGAATTTGGTTCTATTGGTATTCAGAACTTTCTACATGTAAATTTATAAAGAAATTAAAATCAGATTGTAATTAATTTTTAAACTGCTTATCAGCCAATATTAACATGAAGAAAAACAATTGTCAAGAAAAAAGATCTAGTGATAATCTGGAACCTAAATAATTGACCTCCCTTCTCTCATTCAGGAAACCAGCAAAGGAACTGAAAGAATGTAGGTTTACAATTGACTTTTCCTTATTTTGGTAGACTATTATTCCTATTCTAATTTTATAATTTTGTGGGAAATCATTTTAAGTAACAGGTAGGAATGAATTTTCTTTCTCCTGGGATTTTTAATTAAATATGTAACTCAGTTTCTCTCAGATACTTTATCCTGCATGTTTCAAAGTGAAGTGATTTCTGTGCTTCCCTCACTATAGAGTCTACCTTCAAATGTACATGCACCCATCTACTATCTTTCTAAAGATAGTCTCTGTCTTCTGATGATAAAATGGTTTTCAGTGATCCTTCAGAATCTGAGAGCACAGCCTTATCCAATGTGCCTTCCTACATCTTTGTATTCTACAGAACTGATTTAATCATTTGAATGTAAAGAATCATTCCACTTTAAGTATCTACATCTAAAGACCATAAATATTTACTCATATTTTCCACAGAATTGCTTGACTTCAAATACATGCCTAAGAAATTTCAAAGGTTGCTAGCTTGTAAGGAAGAGATACGTTTCATTTACTGAGATGCAATGTAGCAAGTGTGGACTGACTGACAACAGGATGGTTGTCATTGGTCAGATCCAGGGAGCATCACAATCAGAATATAAACAAAAATAGCTTGCTGTTAGGAACAGGTTCTATGAGCTCACTGACCTTAAGGTTAGAGTCCAGCTCCATACCTCACAAGTGTTAAAAATAGTAACCATTTCATTAAAGCTACAATCTGAACATTGAAATAATTCATGGGACCTTACAGTCTTGGTAGGTGTGATATCCATCTATGAGTCTTGTAGTTAGCACTGAGACTGTTACCAGTTTCCAAGGAAACCTTGTTTAAGGGATATATATATATATATATATNTATATATATATATATATATATATTGATTTATCTTTCCTTAATTTATTTCTCTCTCTCTAGCATCACTGGAGTTCTTGAGCTTTGATAAAAAGTGTACTAAATGGCAAATACATTCACTAGCAAGCCACAGGTGAGTTAAGTCAAAAGCAGAGACCGACTGAAGAGAAATTGGATATAGTCAAAAAATATTGATATATAATCAATACTCTATTGACTGGATGTAGTCAAAGCTCTAAAATAAGCTGAATAGATGACATTTTAGAGAAGGAATGCATTAATGAAATATATTGTTGAAATAAAATGTTGAAAAATAATTTAAGGGGTTGGAGAGATGGCTCAATGGTTAAGAGCACTGGCTGTTCTTGCAGAGGTCCTGGGTTCAATTCCCAGCACCCACATTGCAGCTAACAACTGTCCATATCATTAGTACCAGGGTATCTGGCACTTTCTTCTGACCTTCACAGTCATTCCCTGACATAGGTACACTTCCCTGCATACGCTTAATACACTCATACACATAAATTAAATAAAATTTTTTGGAAAATTTAAACAGTGCTTTCATCAGTGTCAATTATTTTAGCATCCATCTCATCATTTAGTATCATATTTTAACATAATAATTGTATAGTAGTAATTATACATTTCAGTAAGAATTAATATGAAAACTCATTTCTTTATTTTCATTCTATCTTTAAGCTTGGTTTTATTTAGGGTGCTGGAGAGATGGTTCAGTGGTTTAGAGCACTGGCTGCTCTTCAGAGGACCTGGGTTCAATTCTCAACACCTACATGGAGACTAACAACTGTCCATAACTCCAGTTCCAGAGGATCCAACACTGTCTTCTGACCTCAACAGGGACTAGATGACAGGGGTACACTTATATAACACAAGCAATACAGTCATGCGCATAAAATGAAAATCATAAATAAAATATGTTTAAAATATTTATTTTATTTTTAATGATACATTATGTATGTGGAGTAGAAGCATGTATGACTGCGGGTGCCCAGAGGGTAGAAGAAGACATTGGATACCCTGGAGCTGGCGTCACAGAAGTAGATACTGGGAACAGATCATGGGTCCTCTGCAAGAAGAGCAAATACTCTTAATGGATGAGCCATCTTTCCAGCCCCTTGTTTTCATCTTTAAATCCCAACATTAATTTATAAAATCATATAATTTTTATTTCTAAAAGCTAACTGTAAGATAAGATGAACTTTGCTGTATTTAAAATGAATAGGCTTTTAAATTTTTCTTTTAATGCTTGTTTACTTTTTAATAATTTCCTCTTACACTGGGAAAATTGATGGCAGTTAATCATCTTAACTAGACTATAGTAGATATAGTATAAATGATATAAACAACTATTTGTATGTACATATATTATTATATGCACTACACTATTTAATAAGTTTTTGTAAATACGTTTTGTATAACAAGAACCCTAACCCTAAATACATTAATTAGGGTAAAGAGACAAAGAATATAGCACATGTATTACATTGCATAATAACAATATGTAAGCATAAGTAACTACAAATTATATAATTCATTATTAGGTATTATTCTTTAAATATTATCAGTTAATAATATTAATCATTTAATAATTGATTAATAATATTTCACAAAGAAATCTGGCTTCGATTGAAATTTAGATATGCAAATAAAAATCGGGTGTGTTTCAAACTTGGCAAAATTAATTCTCCTGACTAATGACAGAGATAAGAAAGAAAAACAATTCATTTTATTCTTTTAGGATATCTAATAGCCAAAGCAATTTTAGATTAGATTAATTAGAAAAGCGTGGGCATCTTAATTACAGCACTGTAGAAGTAAAGCAATGCCAAGTGACTATTTTCAATCATGACTACAGATCAAATTAGACAAGGTATTTTGTTTCAGATTTATACAAACAGATCATGGCATGAAAGAAACTCAGGGATGAATTAGATTTTTGTGAAGATTAATTGCAACATTAACTTAGCTAAACAAAATCAGTATGAGGCAAGATCACCAGAGTGGGTCTAATCAATTTTGAGTGAATTTAAAGCAGTAATATTTGATGGATTTGATTTTGAAAACATCTGTCCATGTGTTTCTCAGCATAGCTCCTGCTGATTTATTGCATCTACCTAGAGAAGGTCCTCTTTCGGTTCAACTGTAAAGTTCAGGAAACGATGAGACCAGGAACAGTGCCACCGTTTTAAAGAATGAACAGGGCAGGTGTGTTTGATTGTGTTGGCATACAAATGAAGCAGATTTAGAAGATAAAATTTTTAGTGCGGGACATGTAGTTCAGAACTGAAAAGGCAATTATTTTTTTTCCTAGGTATACAAACAGGAACTTTTATCCAAAGCATTAAATGCCATAAAATTTCATTACTAATCTTGTTATTAGTTTTACTGCTTATCTTCTCTGTACTAATATGTGTGAAGAACAGACTGACTCATTCTACCATCTCTAACCTAGACAGACGGAAGTACATTCTTAGATACCGAACTCTAACTCATGTTCTAAATAATTTAACATTGCCAAGTTTTCAACCCTGAATTCAGAGCCCTGAAGATTTTCTATTTTCACTATTTTTTTAGTCTTTTACCCCAATCCTGTGTTTATCAGCACCAATTTTATAATGGCATAATTGACATAAGGGATAGTCCACGCTCATATCTCAAGGACACCATCATGCACCCAATCAACCACAAAGTATGGAGAGGTAATGCCAGGCACAATTTAATATAGTTAGGATTCTGTGTCTTAAAAGTGATTCTTGCCTTTTCAATATGTTATATCCTCCTTTTATTTGAAAAAATAAGTTTCAAACATCAGAGAATGATAGAAACATAAATGTATGGAAAAACTCCTGGTTTCTTTTATTACGTTTGACATAGATTTCTAAATAAAAAAAATGAAGAATCATGTTTCATTATATGCCCAGTTCAGATCAACTAATTCCTCTTAGAACTCACAAACATAATAAGGTGATATTGTAAGATGAATATTCCATAGATAAAGGGGGTAAATTAGATTGGGTACAATATTCCAATTCCATTATCTTATCCTATGTTTTCAGAGATAATCTTTCTATTTTTTTTAAAATAATGTGTAGCTTCTTACTTAAAATTCAAATGCTGTGTTTCAGAATACAGATTTGGGATTTTAAGACACAAAAGCTTTCACTATTAGTATGTCTTTCAGTATCAATGCAAGTAAAATCTCAGTATAAACTCAGTAAAAAAATTATATATTTTTCAGTACTAAAAGAATTTGTTGAGAAATTTCTTATACAATGATATTTTCTGTTATAAATAGCTGTAAGCATGATAAATTTCCCTATCAATTGTTTATAAGTATTCATTGAGTTATAATGATATATTCCATAAATGTGGAAATACTACTCAACTGGTTAATTTAGAAGAATGTGAATAGCTTAAAATATTTGACACTTACATAATGAGTTGGTTACTAATTAAGTTACTATAGATAAGTTTGAAATCCTGAGAATTCACTTCCAACTGTAAACCTTTACACTACAAGTATTTGGTAGGTAAAAAGAATTCTGGTTATTTTCTCTACAGAGCATTTTTTTTCCTGAGGAGACAAATGGTACCAGACAGTAGCATACCCTAGAGCTATGAAAGTGGTAAAGATTTTAGATTCCGACAACTTGCTTGGAAGCAAATTAAGGAGAAATTACTTAGATATCAACAGAAGTGTAATTAAGCCAAATAGATACTCATGATCAATGGTAAACTTGGTTTGAGTCAGCAAAATAACTAAGTGAACTTTTAGCTATTAATAAACAGGACAATGTGGTCTAAGTTTACCGAGTAAATTGTATTGCTGGAACATATTCAAGAATAGAAATCAAAGCCCATTACTAAAAATGGAATATTTCTTTGTGATAGATTTCTTAGTTGAGAACGGTAATGTGATTTCCTGTTACCTGTGACTAAGATATCTTCTTTAGTAATGCCACGCATAAATTCCAACGCTACCACATGCTTTTAACACAGGAATAATGAAATCACTTTCTTCTTTAGAGAATGCATTTTCAGGTACGTTTGACACAAGCCATGTTTGAATATTCTCAGATATGCTCCTGGATCTGAAAGTCTGCTGGTTAAGTTCACTATCTTTTGACTTGACTAAAGATGGTGTTTAAGTCAGAGAACTCAACTAAGAACTCAAACTTAAGTCATGAGTTCTCAGGTTGTCTATGGTCTCCAGCTTTTGCAGTTAAAGGACATGAGGCACTTCATGCTGAAGTTCATGTTTAACTTCCTGATCCTGAACCATTTGAGTCCGAAGCTTCTGGGCAGATATTTAGCCTTCTGCCTTGAGGAGAACAGATACTCTCCTTCCTTTATAACATATGTAGTTATACTTTATTATGTATGTGTGAATATGCATACCCATTCAGATAAACTGGGATAGTTACTTTCCATTCTCAAGCCAGGAACTTGATTCTGAATTTCAGGATATTTTACTTAAAATTTAATGGCAGATTTTTTTTTATTACAAATTAGGTTCCTCTCCCTTGTAAAAACAGTTGCTACCTCAGTTCTTATTTAGTTCCACACAATATATTTTGATGGATTTATTCTATAAGTTGTCTGTTTGTGCCAAGTAATGGGGCTCACCATGGAGCTGGCAGTTCAAAGGAAATGAATTCTGCTTGTGGTTTGATTACTTATTTAATTGGCTGGCACCTCCATCCAAAGTTACCATAAATTTATTAAGGAATTTATCATTGTCAACATGGGTTACTATACGAGTAACCACATCTCCTTGAATTACCATAACCATTTTAATTCAACCTTAGTGCTTTTCCAACCAAGACATGACATTTAAGTTGCATAATGCCAGATGTGGCTAATTTTGTGCTATGGATGAAGCTTGGAGTTCATACAATTTAATTAGTTGTTTCATTCCATTTAGGATTTTATGTTTGTTTGCTTTTCATTTATTTTTAAATTGTCTTGACAATAGTACAGACCCAGTCTTCTTTGAGCTCAAATCAACCTATAATGAATAATAAACCCAATCTTAGACAGAGCACTTCTGTTGGTACATCTATGTTTAAAGTAATCTCCCAGAGATCCATGGTTGCTATCATTTGTACAAATGGGAGGCTTGGAGATCCTTGACCTTGTCATACCACAGTGGAAGAGGATCCAGTGCCAGATCTTTCCTGACAGGATTGAGGACATTAGTGCTTTACTCAGAAGAACAGACAAGGTCAGAACAAGCTCATAGGTAACAATGAATCTAATCTAAACATCTGTGCTTACATGATGACATGACATCTGTGTTTGCTTCCTGTCTGACTGACATGAGTGATCAACCTGTAAATAAGTCAAAACTAGCAGATTGATATGGATTAGTCCATTTTAGCAAACTAGAGTCGACATTCTATACAGCTTAGCATTCATCTTGGATGCATGAGTTTGGCGAATCTCTACTGGAAGCAGATTATGCATCTTTATCCCTGTTTATATTTCCACATAAAATATTTTTATCATAAAATACATCTCCAGAGTGTGTTCTCTTTTTGCTGCGTCTTCCATTTTTGCAATAAATTTCAATATTTAGCTATCACTGGCAAAAGTTTGTATTCCTGCCTAATACTTAGGATTGACTGAGAAGATGAAAATGGGTTTGAGATTCACATTGCTATTCACAGAAACATGCATCTTAATTTATCAATTTATGTAGAGACACCTGATTGAATACTCTAAATCTCATCCCTAATCTTTTACTAATCCATTTTAGAAGATAAAGAGAAAAACTCTACATGTTTATTATGGAATGTAGAATCACTTAAAATTCTCTATATCCCTTATGCTTACAAAATCATTTACATTTTCAAATAATTAATATAAAACAGAGAAATATAAAAATTATTATGAAGCTTCGAGGTCAGCACCAGCTTGATTTCTCCATGTTTTATGATTCAAGTATGCATTTGTTTCACCAAGAGCTTCATACTGTCAAGTTCTGCAGGGTCAATAAGAGCAATGACAATAGCCTATAATATGTAGATCTGTAGGACCTCACTAGACAACAACTCAAAGAGAAGTAATCTGTTCCTAGTACTTTTTTTTTTAATTTCATAAGAAGAGGTGTCTAGAGGCTGGAAAAATGGCTTAGCAGTTAAGAGCACTGGTTGTTCTTGCAGAAGACTGAACTTTGAATTCCAAAACCCACATGACAACTAACAACCATCCATAACCCCAAATACAAGAGATCCCATGACCTCTTCTGTACACCAGAGGTATTGCATGACACGGGGCACTTAACACATGTAGGCACACTCTAATTATATATATATAATAGTATATATATGCTATATATATATATATGTATTCATATATTATATGCATAATATAAATAAATCAATTAACAAAAAAAATTAAGAAAAGAAGTGTCTACCTGGGGTAATATCTCTCTGTTATATAACTCAGTTTAAACTCACATATATAATATTTATATTATATAGATATTCCTAATATATTTGTATATACTAGCAAGCTTCTACAGTAGTAGGTTTCTATATAGCCTTTTCAAAGGGGTTTAGTGTTAGTTGTCCTTTGTGGAGTGAAAAGTCCTCTGAGGATGCCCCACCCCCTAAGGGAGGGGTCAGAAGGAAATATCTCACAATGCTCTGAGAACACATAACTATGCGAGGCCACAGACATCATTTTATGGGAGGGGCTAAAGACAGTATATAAGCTGCCTCAGGGGTCTGGAAATCTCTTTCACCATCTGGAGGGAGGTTACTGAGTTCATGCCTGAGCTTAGAATTGAACTGGAGGAGGGGAGAGCTGCCACTTCATACATAAGTGAGGTAAAACTTGTGTACAGTGTCCCTATTTTCACTTTGTAGACAAGTTCAAGTAAACTAGCTTGTTTTTGGTTTTTTTTTTTTTTTTTTTTTTTTTTTTTTTTTTTCTGGACTGTGGTTTAAGGAGGCTCTTTGGTTTTGCTGGTCTTAGCGGCCCAAGGCTGGGGAGGCAAGGCATCAGGCCCAGGATCTCCCCTAAGGGAGGAATAGTGGAACAATGTTCTTATTCACTTTGTAGGTAAGCTTGAGTAAATTGGTTGGTTTTCCCAAGACTGTGGTCTAAGTAGTCTTTTGTTTGTAGATATACTGTAAGCCCAGAAGGAAGAGGGTGAGATAAGGCTCCAAGTGGGTGGATCTCTCCTGGAAGTAATTTCTGTAACAATACAAGAACACCAGGCATGGGGAGTTAAGACACTAAGTGGGTGGATCTCTCCTGGGAAGAATTTCTGCAGCATCCTTCCTTATATTCCTTCCACTATTTTGCCAATCCTATCCCCACCCAATTTAATCCTTCCTGTTCCATTATTCCCATTTTCCCCTTTGTATTCCATCTGCTCATCCCCCCCCCCTGCCCATGGCCCCTAATTAGTTTAAGCTTTAGGAGTATTACAGAATGAAACACACTTAAGTAAGGATTCAAAGCTAGCATCCACTTATGAGAGAGAACATGCAATGTCTGTATTCCAAGTTTGGGTTATCCCACTCAGGATGATTTTTTTTTCAATTCCATCAACTTAACTGATAATTTCATAATTTCTCTTTTTCCTTAACATCCTAATAATATTCAATTGTGAAAATATACCACATTTTATTATCCAATTTGGCAGTTGATGCTCATATACGATGTTTCCATTGCCTAGCCATAGTGAACAGAGCAGCAATGAGCAGCAGTGAACATGGATGAGAAAGAAAGAATCTCTGTAGTAGGATACTGAGTCCATTGGGTGTACATTCAACAGTGATATAGCTGAACCTTGTTGTAGATCTACTGAAAACCTCAAATAGAGCTTACAAAAATATGAAAACACATTCAGAGATGTTTATCCATAACAAAATTACACCATAGAGGAAGGTGTTAAAGGAATTTCACTGTTCCATTTACAAGTTTTGAAACTGAAGGTGCAACTGGCTTCTTTGAAGGCCAGAAGGAAATTATAAGCAGAGTGACTACACAATATATTAAATGCTTTCATAATAGTTACACAACATATTGACAAGGGTGGAAACATAACCAAAAATTATATTTTTTAATAAAGATTTTAATGTTTATATTACAATGATAGTTATTGTACATTCATCATAAACTTAATCCAAAGACACATGTATAAAATTGGAAACCATTAGCTTTCTTATTTACGAAAGTTGAAAAATGTGAGGGACGGTAAATTATCAGTGTTAACAATGTGTTATTCCTTAATAAAAGTCAATGCTATAATGATTTTGCTGTAAAATAGACATGTTTTAGTAGTGTACCTTCCCAAGGATGCATAATCAGATCATGTGGGCACACATAGGTAATTGTTGGCATGGGTACAGAGACCCACATTCAACGGAAGGAAGAAGAGAAACAAACTTAAACTGATAAGTTTGAAGAGCAAGATCATAGAAACTTGCCTGCAACTCAGACCACTTCACCTTACACAGTTCTAAATTAGGAGGTTGTGTAACTTGGATACGGGGTACATGTGGTCTGTCATAAAATATGCTTTTCCGTACTTTTCAAATATTTCATAACAAAAGAAATTTAAAAACTATTTTCTGGAGCTGGAAAGATGGCTCATCAGTTAAGAGCACTGGCTGCTCTTTCAGAGGACCCAGTTTAGATACTCAACCCCACATAGCAGCTGTGGTGGTTGGAATGAGTGTGTCCCTCCATAGGCTTTAAGTATTCAGACATTTTGCCTCCAGTTGGTGGCACTGTTCTTGGAGGTCTTAGAAGGTGTGGCCATGCTGGAGGAAGTATATCACTGGGGGCAGGCTTAGTGAGTTTAACAAGCCTTGCAGTCTCCAGTTTCTCTGCTTCCTGTGCTCATTGCAAGATGTGACCCTCGGTTCACTGCTTCAGCCCCGGCCACCATGCTTCCCGCCACTATAGATTCTGATTCCCTGGAACCGTCGATCGCAAGCTCAAATAAACTCTTCCTTTTATAAATTCCCTTGCTCATGGTGGTTTTATCACAACAACAGAAAAGTGACTAATACAGTGGCAAACAACTATCTGCAACTCCCGTTCCAGGGGATCTTACACCTCTTCTGACCTCCACAGGCATTGCATGACACAGATGCAATTGCAAACATGTAGGGAGTACACTGACACACATGAAATAAAAATAATAATAAGTAATCATTTTAAAATGAAATTACTTTTTTTGTGTCTTTTTGAGACAGGGTATCTCTGTAGCTCTGGCTGTCCTGGAATTTACTCTGTAGACCAGGCTGGACTTGAACTCACAGGGCCTTGAATTCACAGAGCTCTACCTGCCTCTTCCTCCCAAGTGCTAGGATTAAAGTAGTGCACCACCAAGCCTGGCCTAGAAATTATTTTTTTTACATAAAGATTTTGCTTATAGAGATGATTTGTAACAAATGTATAAACTTTTGCTTCTTCAAGAAACTAAGAAATACTGTGAGAAAATACACACACAAACACACTGACACACATTAATTTAAGAATGATTAACTAACAGGTATTTCTCATATAAGAATGGATTTTTTTTTAATGTTCAATGAAATTACAGAAAGCCAAGCACCTTTGAGAGTCTGTTAAAATCCCGGTATAAAATGTACATTGTACTTAGAATGTCATTAATTTTTAAGGGCTTCACAGACACCTCAACCACAGAACAGACCTCTTAAACCAGCACTTAGAGGAAATCAAATTCATTTATAAATACTTTATTTCAAGTAATTTCACTTTTAATCAGCATTATACATGAATAGCCCCATGGTAATTTTCTTATGAAATTGAAGCTCAATGAAATTAGGTGACATTTCAAGTAGTAGTGAATAACTGATTAAAATATTGGTAAAAACAATGTTGGCAAAATGTTTGCAGTTATTTTCATATATGTACTTCAAATAAAACTGGGCCATGTATATTTTGTAGAATGGTGAATGACAATATTGGGATGAAGCCAAACACTAAACAGGTTGGATATGAAAACTAATCAATCATGAATGTCCTAGCACCAGATGAATATTAAAAAGATGTGTATTTGTGGGTCTTTGTTCTTATGGCTTTGTGTTTGCATGAATTCTTCTCATAGCTTTCTGAGAACAGGTACAAAAGAAAAACTTAAGTCTGCCCCACCTCCATTTCTGACCCTTACATAAAACGAGAGCCTGAGACTCATCTACAATAGACACATGAGATACAGATAGAAAGTATTAGGACACCTTCTCTATTTCTTTTCACAAAAGTGTGCATGTGTGACTTCTCCAACTGCCGTACTGATTTCATGATTCATTATAAGAAAAACCCATGACAAACACTAAGGGCCCAACAAAAAGTTCAGGCGGGTGATGAATGAGAAGTATCATCTGATCTGTATTTCTGTGTCAGTACACACTTTAGTCACTAAAACTTCCTTCCCTTCAGATCCATGGCCTCTGTCAATGACTCTAGAGTCGAGTTATTGGTCCCAATAAGTGTTATTGACCCCAGAGGAAGGTACCTCTTAGCTTAACAGTATTTTCAATTATGTATTGAATGGTTGTCCTTCAATAACCCATTATTTAAGTAAAGGACAGTGACTTAATCTACATTTTAATTAGTTCATCCCAGTTCTGACCATCAACAAGCCAAGCTGCTGAGGAAGGAGGACTGGGGATGCTAAGTTAAGCAAGTCATATAGCTTTCTACACCTGTACCTCAGATAGCCTTCCTCTACCCTGTGTAGTTAGAATCAGCTCCAAGAGGTCAGTTCTCAGCACATTATCAATGGTGCTGGCCCCTTTTCTTTTATAGAACACAAGAAATTTCCCAAGAGTTGAGATTCCTTTCTGTCTTAAAAGGCCTTGACAGGCAGCTGCTCTTGATGTTGGTAATTTTAAAAGTAAGAAACACAATAGAACTTGACTGTATCCATTCCTGACATTTCTAAAGACCAGGTGCCCATAGATATACTCAGCTGAGAAACATTCTATGTTGCCTGTGAATTTAACAGGTGCAAATCTCTGATTGTATTACCCCAACCTCTCCCATTTGTCTTTTCAAGGCTAAAACTGCTTTAAAAATAAATCCTTTATAAATATCTGGAAAGTTCTCAGAAGAAAGTAAAATGTGCAATTACAAAAATAGTGCAGAAATTTTTATCAGGAAAGAGGTTGCCTTTCAACTTCACCTAGAGCCAAATAGTGTTTTACTGTGGATCCTTTGTTCATCCTCAATGTCCCTGGCCTGTGATTCATGACCAACTAACATCAGTGTTACCTTAATAACAGAAAGAGACAGATTGAATGGACTAAAGATGAAATTCACCATTCTTATGTTGTCAATGGACTGTGTTTCAAAACATTTTATTTTTAAAATACAGCATTTCATGTAGTATGCAGCAATTTCCTCTGGGTTAAATCATTCCATCACAGAGGGAAGCTCCTTAAGACAATGGAGGTAAGCCATTCAAATGTTCAGGAAGACTCTGAACCTTACCAGATCCCCAAAGGTTACCCCTTCTCAAGACTATATAAGCAGTAAGATATGCTCTCCCACCTGTGACCTGCTCCTGAGTCAGGCTCAAAGATAACAGTTTTTGATGTTAGAAGAGATCCTTTGTTTCAGACTTTCCCTGAAGAAACTGATAAAAATCTATTTTGTTTGGCTTTAGAAAATTGTATTTATGCAAATACCTACTTTTGTTTATAATTATACAAAACTCTAGCTGCTCCTATAGCTATTTTTTTTAATATCAAGCAAGTATTGAAGGAACAGCTGGCACAAGTATTCGAGCCTAACTAGAAGAGGACCACCATCTCCTCAAGGGGCACTGCTACATGGCTGTGCAAAATTGAATTTCATTAATCTTCAAATATCATACTGAGATGTAAGGAAGTGAGCTGGCTGACTGACATTGGGACTGGATTTGTTTTCTAAGTTTCTGGGGCTGGAGAGATAGCCTAGCGGTTAAGAGCACCGACGCTCTTGCAGAGGACCCGGGTTCGATCCCCAGCACCCACATGGCGGCTAAGAACCGTCTGTAACTCCAATTCCAGGAGAACTCCAGTTCTAGGGGAATCCGAGACCCTCTTCTGACCTCCGCAGCATTGCACGACACGGGTGCAGAACCCTGCATGCAGACAGTAATTCTTACACACCTAACAAAAAAAAAAAAAAAAAAGTTTCTCATCACCACTTATTCAAAGTTGTGTGACTTAAAACAATAGAAATGGTTACCCCATGGTCTGAAGTCTAGGTAGCAGCAGGGCAGGGCCATGCTTCCTCAGAGATTCCAGGTCCGGTCCTGCCTTTCCTGTCTGAGCCTCTGATGGTGGCAGGTGAAGTACACTGTATTATCACAATTTCTGCCTTTTCTTTTGATTTATTCTCTCTGTATCTTTTGATAAGTTCACCTAACTCAATAGGACCTCATTAACTAAATCAACAAGGAGCATTTTCTCTGTATATTATATTATATAAAACTAAGGGGAAAATATGAGATTAAAATTTCAACATATCTTTTCATATGACACAATTCAACTCAACAAATATGAATGGCTAATTTAGTATATTTTTCTTAGTAAAGACAAAAAGATCTAGTATGTAAGTATTTTTCTAACAAAACAAATTGCTTAACCAGCATTATTTCTCCAGCTGTTAAGGGAAGTTATTCATATTTCCAGTTAACAGAGATGGAAGGTGTCTCACTGCTGAAACCTGTCCCACCTCACACTACATCCACAAAATTGCCTGAAGATTTTGCTATACTTAAGGCCAGATTTAAATCTCCTCTTACTATCTTTGTATTTTTTTTTTCTTTTTGACAGGATGCCTCTACAAATACCAGGATGTCCTAAAACTCTCTCAGTAGCCAAGGTTGGTCTTGAACTCCTTCTGCCTCTGTCTGCTGAGTGCTGGATAATAAAGGGGTCACCTTTGCCAACTCCACATTTCTTTTTTTCCTTTCAGAAGGTCTTTCAAGCTTGACTCCCAGTGTCTTTACCCTCTAACATCCCAAAGCTCCTTCTAAACATGATCAAGTGCAGAAGCCTAAAAATTTGTAAAATTCATTTAACCCTGAACATAAGAAAGTACATGTTCCTTCAGTGACACACATAGCCTGTTCTATAAAAAAAAAAATACACTGTTTCTAAACTACTTCTTATTGTCATTTGGCCTGTACTATTATTTCTGTAGTTGGAACTACTCTGGCTTAACACAAAATATTTTAAATACATAATTGTTTTATAAATGTTTCAATTACTGCCTGGAGCTTTCAGTATACCCGTCAGAACAGACTTAAAAATCAGCTCTAGTAGTATTCAGCCTTTCCACATTTCATAGCTGTTGAATAGAGTCAATTGCTTGAAAGGGAAATTTCTCAAAAATTAGCGTTATTTATTCTTTAACCTCACTTAGTCAATGGGACTGAGCTATGGTTTGATTTTGTTTTCTTAATGAGGCTTTGCATATGATGTTAGTCCTTGTTATCTGACAGTTACTAAATTTTAGGTTCAGTTTTCCATCTTCAGTTTTCTTTAAATAAAAACAATAGAAAGTGTTAGAGTCAGGTTAGATTCAATGAAATCTATCCCAGAGAGAGAGAATATATACATTTTTGATAATCTCAAGCAAAGTTGAGATCCTTGCTGACAGTCAGAGTTGACATGTGACAGGTACTCAAAATTTCTCAAGAGTTTCATAAACCTTCTCTAGTGTTACCCAAGAGGATGACTGAATCTCAATTATCTTCATCTTTTTTATTTTGGTCTTTTCAAGACAGGGTCTCTCTGTAGCCCCAGCTGTCCTGGAACTCACTCTGTAGACTAGGTTGGCCTTGAACTCACAAAGATCCGCCTGTCTCTGCCTCCCAAGTGCTAGGATTAAAGGCGTGCACCACCACGCCTGGCAATCTTCATCTTTTTGTAATGCCCACCATAATGCAATGATCTGCTTACTGACACTGAGTCCTGATAGGTGACCACTACACTCACCAGAATGATTTATGGCCCAAACAATTTCTAACAAAACACTACTAACTATGGTTCTATTAGCACACAAGCATGGCCACAATTTTTCCATCCAATTGTATTCAATGAACTGCTACTGTCATCTATATATCATGAGCTACCCTAGAGGTTGAGGTTGTAGGGAATCAAGCTGCCAATGGTTTGAACAATTTGACTTTCAACAATGATGAAACTATTATATATTCGTACCATTCTCTATGGTAAGAATTGCTCATGCATGGACACTGAACATGTGACATGAAAGTTAACTAGTCAACTCTGTTTTCAAACACATTTTATTCGGTTGTAACTCTCCATATGTGGCTATGGGCTACCTCATTGGAGAATATAGGTTTGATGGAACTGACAAGTCTATACACTGAAATTTAACAATAAACCCATAGCTTCAGGCACAGAAGGACTGACTCCAAGAGATGGGATTATATCTGATTTCTAGTTGCTCTGATGTCATGTCTGAACAGAGTTTTGATACTGAAATTATCTACTTGACAAAAGTGAAAAGAATATCCTAAAGAAAATAAAGGCACAAAAGAACATGTTGAAAGTAAAGAATTTCAAGTACAGTGCCAGTTTGGTTAGAAAATCTAGTTGTGACAGATTGAGATAACATGGGCTTCATAAAATTAGTTTTCAGTGCATTCCATATCCATTTTTTGTTTTGACTTGAAGGAAAAATGTGAGTGTTTATTCAAGCACTGTATCTCAAACATGCAACTTAAATTAGCATCTGTGACAGGAAAATGGCTTAACTGAAGGTTACATTTAATTAAAAGAATCCCACAGCTCCTACCCTAACTGTTGACAAGTCACACATCTCCTGTCATCATTGGCCACTGGGACTTTCAGACCTCTAATCTAGGTTTTTGTGTGCTTATTACATTTCATCTACATAATTTAAAACCGTAGTTTTGCTCCCTAAATTTTTTCAAAAGCTGAATAATATTCTTTGGTAAAACTTTGCAACCCAAATTTGTGGTCTTCACATATTTGGAAGTTTGAAAATTTGTGTACATTAGTGTACACAAAATTCTACATAGAAAAAGGATGAATCACTGTGGAGAGCTCAGCAATAGCCAAAGGAGACCAAAGGAATGACTAGGACTAAAAAGGTTCACTTCCACTTTTTCTGGGAGCGTGCTTGTTCTATAGCTTCCATAGTTATTATGAATGGAGTCACTCTATGTTTGTCTTATTCACTGGCTACTATAACAAGTATGCTTTAGAATTTTTAATTCAATGTGAATTTGATTTTAATTTATACATAATCCTAAAAGTTGGACAAACCAATAACAAGCATTTCACACAGCCTTCCTCAGGTATGCAATGACGATGAAAGATGACAAAATAACATGGCTAGGATGTGATTGGGGAAATTAGTCAAACTTACAAAATAAAATACTATAATAGACATATGAAAGAACTTGGAAAACATATTTAAAACATTTCCTATTGTGCTTTCATTCTCAAAGAGGAAACTCAATTGATTCTGAATGCCAAATTGGTTAAAAAGAAAAAAACACAAAACTTCTCAATCAATCAAGTTCGGTGTATTCTTTTTTTTTACCTTTTTTTGGTCTTTTCAAGAGAGGGTCTCCCTGTAGCCTCAGCTGTCCTGGAACACATTCTGTAGACTAGGCTGGTCGTGAACTCACAAAGATCCACCTGCCTCTGCCTCTGGAGTGCTAGGATTAAAGGCTTGCACCACCACAGCAGGCTAGTGTATTCATTTCCAAGGACAACCTTGATCCATCACAGTTTTATTTTTTAATAAATTTCACAATTGAATTAGTAGACTTATTTTAGTTCCTAAATGAAATAAGTCAACACTTATTTCATTAAGATATTTAACTAGAATTACTTTCTGTAAAAAATTTAATTTTATTTCTATAGTATGAAAGCTATCTCTATGACCACTTGTTCAATTAATAATCTATCACTAAAGTCATTTTTACATTATATTCTGATCCAGAAAAGTTTGAGAATCATAACTTCATATCCCACTAGAAAGCTAAGCACAAATGTATACAACTCTAACATTTATAATACTTTAATTTTTTTCTTCCCTCATTAAAGAAAAGTTTTTAAAGAGAAATTTGATTCTTAAAGGAAGCAAACAACTGGAAATTGCCGCCTCCTCTTTCCCTCCCATTTCAAAAAGGGTGGAAATTTTGAGATAGGTTGTCAAGATTATATTCTTTTATTCACTTCTTACAAAGATGCTCTTTAAAAAGGAATATCCTGTTGATAAATTCAAGTAGGAAGAAAAGAAAGCAACGACTCTCAAAGGATCTAGATGGTTGCTTTTTATAGGAAGTCAGATGAGCCATGTTAATTTTAGATTTTCTAAGATATTTAAGCAATATGACTATTTCTAACACATGCTAGCACTACTGACTTAAGCAAAATTTCTTTTTTGTTAATGAAACTTAGCCGAATAGTTTTGTCATGGGAAAAAGGCTAAATTGATCACTTCTATAATACATATTCCCTATATGAAGCCTCACCATTCAAGGTAAAATTAGTGATGGTCTTCAAAACCCTAGCATGGATTATAGCAAAAACCCTCATTCAACTTTCTCTCAAAATGACATAGTAGAAAGGATGTCATTTAGATAAGGAGTGTGAAAAAACTATAAGAAACTCAAAGAGCTGATGAAAATCGGATCCAAGCTGCTAAGATGGCTTGGGTAATGTTGTCTACCACCAAGGCTGATGACCTGAGTTTGTTACCCACAATCCACTCTCAAAAGTTCATACAATATCTACTCGTGTACTCTGGCATGCACATGCCCACACATTCTTCAAAATTTTATGTGTCTCAATAGATTTCACAGAATGGTGTCTTTCTTATCAATCTATTTTCTAATTTTAGCTGTATGAAAACTGTAAAGATCATTTATGAAACAGATTGTAATTTTGGGTTTAAGTCCTCTAATAGTATACTGTGTTGGAGATGGCACTAGTATCATGTAGGTTCAAAGGAGTTATGTATCTCAGTTGTACTGGTTGATGATGAGTTTGCACAACTGTTTTAAACAGCAACTCTTGTCTGTGGAGAGCAGCTGTTAAAGGAAATGATCTGTAACATCTTTTAAGATAGTAGGAAATCAGTCTCAATCTATAGGGGCAGAAACAGAGGAAAGCAAAACTATGAAGTGCAGAGTTGCAAGGAACCTTAGATGTCAGTGATGGCTGCCTGAACCCTGCTATCTTTCAGACAAGAATTATCCCGAGTCTGCATGAAAACAGAGAATGAGGAAATCAGTTCTCTTTCTAGAGAGGTGTGGTGGTTTCAATGATAAATACCTTCCAAAGGCTCAAGTATTTGAAACATGCCCTGTAGGTGAGGATATTTAGGTGGTGTGGTCTTGCTAGAGGAAGTATGTTAGCTGTGTGTGGGAGGAGTGGTGGCCTTTGAGAGTTCACTTCCTCCCTCCAATTCCAGTCTGCTCTCTCTGTTTCCTGCTTGTTGATGAAGAGGAGAGCACTCAGCTTCCTGCTCATGTGCACATTCCTGATGCTTCATGCCATAGCTTCTCACCCATATGGATTCATTCTTTTGTAAGTAGCTTTTAGTAAATATATATATATATATATATATATATATATATATATATATATATATTAATTACAGTAACCAATGACATAATGTCATGTTTCTACCATTCATCTGAGAAGCAGCAAGGAGCCAGTGAGGCAAGCCAACTACCAAAATATAACAGTAGCACATTTTATTTTTTGTTTACAGGGTTGATCTTACATATTAATTTGGTTAGTAAATTATGAGAGCTGCATATACACAAATGGTGACTTTTTATATTGAATGCAGTTTCCATGGTGAACTATCCACACTGAGTTTTAATAATTAATTTATTTGGTTGCTATGTGTTTTCCCTTTCATTATATGCCTCTCACTGCAGCTCTGTAAACCATAAGTGTTCTGCAATGGCCTGTGGTTTTATCCCAAATTAGATGAAGTAATGAGTTCACCTTATGTATTATCAGTTTAAACATTTAGTAGCACTCTCCTAGAGAGTAAATGAGAGAACAGGACTTATTGAAAAGTTGTACAGTTCCTACAAAAATGGACATGTGAAACTTTACAAGGAGATAAAGATATCAGTTTAGAGGAAAGAAGCCTAAATCTTGAGAGTTGTGGTAGTACTCAGGGCTGAGGAATTCAATAGAATGCCAGCCAACAGGTCAACTAGACCTGTTATCACCACAGTTTGTTTATCCCTACCTCACCCTCACAATTTCCTTCTTCTTTCCTCCTACCACTCTTCCTTTCTTTGTACCCTTGCAATATTAGGGATTGAATCCAGGGCTTCATGCATGGTGTGCTGAATAGATTTAGTGTCAACTTGACACACCTGGGTTGAGGGAGCCTCAATTGGAGAATTGGCTCCATAGGATTGGCCTGTGGTCACATCTATGTAGTATTGTCTTGATTGTCAGGCAATGTGGGAGGGCCCAGCCCACAATGAGTAGTGCCACCCTGGGCAGGTTGATGTGTACAGTATAAGAAGGCAGGCTGGGCATGAGCCAGGGGTGCAAGCCACTGAACAGCATTCCTCCATGGCCTGTGCTTCAGCTCCTATCTCTAGGTTCCTGCCCTGAGTTCCTGTCTTGGACTCCCTAAGTGATGAACTGTGACCCAGGAGATGTAAGCTGAATAAACCCTTTCCTCCCCAAGTTGGTGTCAGTCAGGGTGTTTTGTCACAGCAATGGAAGACAAACTAGAACAGAAATTGGTACCAGGAGTGGGGTATTGCTATGACAGACCTGATCTTGGTGTTTTGGGGAAGGATTGTGGAGGCGTTTGGAACTTTGGGCTGGGAAGATCATTGAATGCCTAAACATCATTGCTGTGGAGTTTGGAGCAGTTTTGCTGAAGGAGTTGTAGAAGATGGAGGCCTGGCTTGTGAAGTTTCTAGTTTCAAAGGGAAGCAGAGGTCATCAGGACTATTTAATCTGTGGGTTCTGGTCAGCTGAGGGTGAAGAATCAGCTGCAAGTAACAAGAGACCAGAACCTGAAGTGAAATCTTTGTTGTACTGGGACAATTGATGCTGGTTAGCTGGGGCTGAAAAATCAGCTGTAACAAGAGACCAACATCACTGTGGTGAAATCTTCTGGGAAGAATTTCTTCAGGGTCAGCAAACAGAAGCTGTGATCCAGAAGGGGCCTGAGCCTCCATCTCGAGCCAGAAGCAGGACTTGGTAACGTGTAAGAGTCTCCCATATGGTTCTGGTGTTGAAATTTGAGGGGGTCACAGAGAGCAGCTGAGGCTTGGCACTGTGAGAGGTCAGGAAAGACCATTGGTGGAAGTGCACCTTGGTTGTAATGAAGACCCCAGGATTGCAGGGGTCATGGAGAGAAGCTGAGGCTTTGCACCAGAAGAGGTCAGAAGAGACCATTGTGAAGGCGCAACCTCAGTTTCAATGGTGACCCCAGCTTTTTGGAGATGCTGGACCGTGGGATGACCACCAAAAGCAGTGACAGGTGTGGAATGGAGTCGGCCTGGGCCTTCGAGATGAACTGTGTGTGCCACAGATGGCAGAGTCGGAGAGGGGGAGCTGTCGAAACCCTTTGGAGCCCAGAAGATCATGAGTGAATCCCAGGTGTCCAGCCTTGAGCTACTTTGCTGGACTTAGGTTTTGTTTGAGAGTGCCTGATTCCTCCCTTTGAAATAAGACAGGTACTTGTTTTGGATTTTACAGCAGTCCACAGTTAAGAGACTTTTTTTGGTCTTTTTGAGACAGGGTCTCCCTGTAGCCCCAGCTGTCCTGGAACTCACTCTGTAGACCAGGCTGGCCTTGAAGTTAAGAGACTTTTAATGGACTCTGAACTTTTAAGTGTTTGGACATTCTAAGGACTGTGGGGTTTTTAAGGTTGTACTGTCTTAGGTTGTGATTAATGTTAACATCATACTTTGGGGATAAGAACTGGAAAGGTGGTGGTTTAATAGTGATGTGTTTTGTGTGTCAAGTTGACAAGGGGTCAATTGTGCTGGATAGCTTTAGTGTCAACTTGACACACCTGGGTTGAGGGAGCCTCTATTGGGGAATTGGCTCCATTGGATTGGCCTGTGGCCACATCTGTGGAGTGTTGTCTTGTCAGGCAATGTGGGAGGGCCCAGCCCACAATGAGTAGTGCTACCCTGGGCAGGTTGTTGTGTACCTTATAAGAAGGCAGGTTGGGCATGAGCCAGGGGAGCAAGCCAGTAAACAGCATTCCTCCATGGCCTGTGCTTCAGCTCCTGCCTCTAGGTTCCTGCCCTGAGTTCCTGTCTTGGGCTCCCTAAGTGATGATCTGTGACCCAGGAGATGTAAGCTGAATAAACCCTTTCTTCCTCAAGTTGGTGTTGGTCAGAGTGTTTTGTCACAGCAATGGAAGACAAACTAGAACACATGGCTATCCAAATTATCTACCACTGAGCTACATATACAACCACGTTTATTCCATTACTTTTTCTCTTTTAAAGACAGGGTTTCCTTGTAGTCCCAGTCGGCCTTGAGTTCACTATGTAGATCAGGTTGGCCTTGTTCTCAAGGAGGTACACCAGCCTCTATCTCCAGGGTGCTGAGATTAAAGTTTTGTGTCCTCATCCTTGGCTCAATTACATTTTTTAAAGACTTTTACATTTGTAACTTTCTGTGGCTAAATTTTCCAAACTCATTGCCAAATAACAATCTTTTTATATTTTATTTTATGTGTATTAGTGTTAGGTGTGCATGCGTTTAAGAGCACACATGCTGTCCTGCAGAAGCTAGAAGAGGGCATCAGATCTGGAACTGGAGTTACAGATAGTAGTTAGCCACCATGTGCATTCTGGAATTCAAACCCTGGTGTTCTGCAAGAACAGCCAGTTCTCTTAACTGCTGAACCATTATATCCAGCCCTCCTGAAAAACAATCTTTAAGTTGTATTTTATAATAAACTATAATATGGCTAAAAATCTTGGAATTAAAGTCCTATATATGTATCCAAACCCACAAATGATCCACATACAGAGAACAAGAGGCTATAGTGCACGGTGCTTATCCCTGAATAGGACACCTATATCAAACATCTGGACATCATGGCTCAGGGAACCTTGCAGAAGAAGTGCAAAAAGGCAGTAAAAGCAGAGATGGTACATGACCGCAATGAAACAGTTTTCCAGATAGCTGGTCAGTTACTCATGTGAACTGACAGCAACAGTGAAAGCATACCATATCCTGTGCAAGCTGAAACCAGAAAGCTCCCAGCATAGAGATGAGGAAGTGGATAGGAGCCAACTCCATGTAAGGAATTTGTGGTAATAGACAGCTGCTGGAAGGGGCAGAGACACTCTCTTCAAACATGGGACTCATCTTAGGTTAACCAGAACCCAGAGGATGGACTCATGCTAGAGGACCTTTGGAGACACAAATTAGACTTTATAGGCTTATTATATACAGATTTCATTAAATTGGGGTGGGGGATAAAGGGGTGTGGGATAGGGAGGGGGATCTAAATGCCATCAAATTATATTGTATATAAATTCCAAAAATTCAATAAAATATAAGTATTGGGATGGAAGAAGTTATAATATGAATACATCCTGATGTTATAATATTGTAGCATTTATAAGATTAAGAGTTACACCATTGAATTTATTCTAAGTAGAGGGGAAATTTGTGTTATGAGTCCCTTTAAAAATCATTATCTAGTTGATAAATATTCTAATATACTGATAAATGATAAAGGAATCCTGGCTTAATTTTCAAACTTAATTATAAACCATTTAAGAGTCTAAGCTAATATTCAGTACTGTATTGTTTCCAAGATGTAGTGTATTTTTTTATTGAAGGTAAGTTAAAAATATAATAAATGTTGCTAAAAATTTCCACAAACACAATTCATATCTTTCTCCTTTTTAATAGAAAAATTAAACTTTTATGTACAGAGTACATAAACAGAACTAAAAGAAATTTAAGCTGCTGCAAATATAAACATTCAAGCCAAAGTACAACATTGGAAGCATCATATCTCTTCAAAAATGAACCCTTAATTTCTTATAGATACTACAGGTAATTGTTTAATATTGGAGAACTAAATAAGAAAAGGATTATAAAGCATAATCTAGAAGTGTTTCATTTTGATAACATGAGGATTTTTCTTCTCTCATTGAAGATCTTTGATATGAGTTTAGTTATATCTCCAAAGAGGAAATGTTTTCATATATAGAATAAAAACATCTGTCAATCATCTGAATGTTTCAGTATGAAGTAGATATTCCCACAGTGCATGAGCCCTGTGTTACATCTTTTTTAAATAATGCATTATTTTCTTGGTGTTTTCAAATGCAGTGAGAGGACTGTGGTCAAAATTTGGCTTTCATTATTCAGAGCTTAGATTCTAATTCCTTAGGTACTGTATTTCTTAATGTCTAAGACATTTCAGATCTATATTGGAAAGAAATAGGGTATAAATATAGAAAAATTCCAAGCACAATGTTCATTAATTTACCATAAAAACCCAAATCACCTAAATTCCTGTACTGACATAAAAGCTTTGTAATTCTCAATTTTGTTAAATACCTTGAGTTTGTTGCTGGTCAAGATTGATAAGGATGTAAAATTGTCACATCATTGGCAGAATGCATGAGCTCTGGTGGGGTGGGGGGCAGGGAGGGGGTCACGGGTCTAGATTTGATTTGTAATGTAATTTTGTATGAAATGCATAGAGCTTCACTAAAGTATTGGCTTAAAATTTTTCACATCAGTAGAAGAAACTGTGTTAGGTAAGTAATAAGTATATGAAATGCATGTGTCCAGACAGTATGGCCATATATTCCATGTGAAATTAGTCAAAGCACTGTATAGTTAGGTAGTCAGGGAATTTAGGAGTGTCTCTGGAAATACAAAAATTATCAGTAGATAAGATTTCCTGCAGTTTCTGTGCTAGGTTCCCAGCAATGTGGAATGGTACACTCAGTCCACAAAAGGATTCAGTTGAACAGAGACTTAACATTGCTTCCTGCTCATATTTATGTTTGTACCTTACTCTACTTTAGATAAATTACTTTGCAGTGAACAGAATATCTTATAGATCAATGGTAAATCAATGCCCCAAACAAACATCTTCCTATGTTCTACCATAGAGGATATTTGAGGTAGAGTTTGGCAACTGATGTGAAACCAACAAAGGAAGAAGTCACATGTGATTGTTGATGACTTTGAAACAATTTGACTCTAATGATGTCTGCAAGCTAAATTTCTTGGAAATCATACACATGTTTTCCATTTCACTTTGTCATTGTAATATGTAGCCTCTGAGGTGGAGAAGGGGTAGAATGATAGCAAACACAACCCGCTGTACTAAAGGAAAGTTCTGCTACATTCATTGCTTCTCACCAAGAATACAGACAGGAAGGGGGAAGATGGAATTTGGTCATGTTCATACCTGGAAGTTATTGAAAAATTATACAAAATGCAGCTAAAATATGAAGAACTAGATCATAATGTAGTAAGCCCATAGGATCTCTGAAAAAAGTACTGGAGCAAGAGACGGAAGGCCTTAATGGAACCGTTTTCTTTTGGAAGTATTTGCATGAGACAAGTGGATGGCATCATACTGTTGGTTAAAGCTATGTCCCAGAGGTACAGAATAATTACAGAAGGTGGACAGGATCAGAGCTAGCCAGAGAAATGTCCAGGCCATCATTTATCCTTGTCTGGGCTTGATTGAGTGCTTATTACTACAAAGATTCCCTCTAATTTCTAGGATTGCAAAACCTCTCTTCAAAAATACTTGTGATTTGCACACCAGTGGTTGAATTAAAAGCCGTTCTCATCTTATCAGCTTACCAATATTTCTCTCTGCTACTCATCCCAGTGTAAGTATCCCAGGAAATTATAGAGATCCCAGGAAAGTCACTTTGGATGTACTGACCTTTGCAGAGAGAATTTTGCCCCATTTATTACCACATATGATTATTTCATGAACATGGATCAGTTATCAATAAGTAATAAACACACAGAAAGTTAAATAGAGTCCAAAGGAACTAAGGTGAACAAAAAGAATATCAAACCTAAGAAGCAGTAGTGTAATTCAAAGGACAGAGAAGCTTACAATCTACTGAATAATTTGAGAAATTGTACCAGCAATAGCAATGGAATAAGGGAAGACCAAGAATAAAAGGTACTTGAAATCTAGAATATTAGTAAGAAAATCGAATATTCAAGAAAGCTGATGAATTTTGCCTTGAACAAAGGGATAAATTATTAGAAGTTATGAAATAATATATTAATACCTACAAAGAATTAAGCTGAAATAGCATCACTCATCTAATATGAATCTGAAGACAGAGGAAAGGATAAGACTGAGATAAATATTTAAAGCCTTGGGCTGGAGAGATGGCCTAGCGGTTAAGAGCACCAACTGCTCTTGCAGAGGACCCAGGTTCGATCCCAGTACCCACATGGCGGCTGAGAACCGTCTGTAACTCCAATTCCAGGAGAACTCCAGTTCCAGGGGAATCCGACGCCCTCTTCTGACCTCCGCGGCATTGCACAACATGGGTGCACACACCTACATGCAGACAGTACATTCATGCACATAAAATAAATAAATAAAATTTTAAAAATATTAAAAAAATAAAGCCTAAATGCCACCATGGTAAATTAAATTAGCCAGATTCAGGAAAGTATTGTGTGTTTTCTCACATCTAGAATCTTTCAAAGTTGACAAAGCTAAAAATAAAAGGAAATGGGAAGAGCCTGGTGAAAAGTTGGAGGAGGGGGTTACTATAGGTAAAAAAGGAAGTGATTTTTATCAAAAGTACCTGGTATTCGTACATGAAAATGTCATAATGAAATCTATTATTTTGGGCAATTTATAATGTTTGCTAAAATTATTGTAATGAATAGGTTTAAAAGATATACTAACATTGTAAATGCTGAAAATCTTCTAAAAGAAGGCTACATGTTCATTTAGCAGGATCAACAACTACCTCACTCAAAGAAATATTAAACATTCAAAGATTCATAAAATGTTTTAAAGTCTTCCACAGAAGAAAATTTGCCTATCACACTAAGAATCAAGTTAGCATTATAATTCTCATCAGGATTTCTGGGTATTCTAACACAATAAAATCATATTTTTAGGGTTTTTTTCAAGAATATAATCTCAAACATGAAAATTTATGTTCGTTATATTATTAAATGTAAAGATATTTGATATTTAGAAGGATTAAAATCTCTCATTTGTCAAATATATTTCTGAAAATGCATGCCAATGCAGAATAAAAAAACATCTGAAAGGAAGCCCAAGCATTAGAGAAGTGCAGAATACAAAACGTAGCATATACAGATAAAAAGAAGACTAGGAATGCAGTAAATGTCCTGACTGAGATGGTGGTATAGAACAAAAAGTAAAAATCAACAGATTAGGATGATGATACAGATACTAACAGAGGAAATAATTTTAAAAATGTCTTTTCATTTTGGTAATAACACACGTGACTAAAATTTGTACTACCTGAGCTATAGCTGTGGTCCCCTCCAGTGAACCTGGAACTGAGATTATCTCTGTGAGCTAGAACTGTGGTCCACTCTCATGAACAGGGACTTTGTCCCCCTCTCGTGACATGGAGCCTGGTCTCCTCCCATATGTGGTCCTGTTCTGGGAGTTGGAACAGTTCCCCCACCTCCTCTGAGCCTCAGCTGTGATCTCCTCCCATGAGATGGAGCTGTGGTCCCCTCACAGGAGCCTGAAGCTTTGGATCCTAATGATGAGCCACAGTTCCACATTCCTCTGGTAATGGGCTGATAGTGGAGCTGAATGGGGCAGCAATTTCCATCTTTTCTCAGTAACTACATTCCCCACATCCCTCTCCTCTGAGGTCCTAAGTTATACATGGCAGAGGCTGTGCCTCTTAGACTGTGGACAGTGGAGGCTTCTGTTTGCAGGCTCTGGTCTTAAAAGGACTGATTCTCTGGAATGGACCTCCCACCTCCCCTGAGTATCTGTGGCCCTAACTCCACACATGGTCCTGGATATACAGGCCTTGATCCTAGACCTCTCCCACTATCAGGCACTAAGAGGTATTCCATTATTCTACTCTTGCTCTTCTACAGCCCCAAAAGCTTTGCTTGAACTTCTAGAGATAAAATTCACAGTCTTGAAAGTTCAAACAACAGTATTAGTTTAACAAACTAATGACAAATTATATGTACAATATCTCTACATGAGTCCATGTGCATAGCTGAAGGCTACATAATAAGAAACAGTGCCAGACAGTAGAAGTTGTCTTTTGAGTTGTTGGCTGAAGTAGTTCAAGAGACTCCCAAAATTATACAGGCTATTGCCACAGCCCTTGATTGCCTCCCAGAACTTGAGGGTAAAACCCTATTGCAGAAGACAGGACCTACTTTAGAGATCAGATTTAGAGCAGTGGGGCTGGACTGACCTGGAAGCCACCTTCCCTTCAGGTTAGCTCTAATAGCTTTGGAGAGCACTATGCAAGCTATTAAGGGAAAACAACAATCAATGGTCCAACATCAGCTCTAAGACCAAATATCCACATCAATGTTTGGCACATCATAAGACATTTGTGCAGTAGTGGCACCTTAACCTTGGGGGCAATCGACTGCTAACTAATTAGACTTAATGCCTTCTTGATGGGAAGAAACTCATGTGTGGTACTGTAAACACAGTCAAATACAGGTAACCTAGAGAGGTCATAGATCTTAGAGAGATCAACAACCTTGTAACTTCCCTAGACTAATGTAACTTGTTACTATGTGCAAGATAGGTATCATTATATTTAAAGACAAATATCCCAGCCATCATTTATCAAATGGAGACTATTACATGGTAATACAACAAGTCACACAAAGACATTATCTGTGAATTGCACAAGCCTAAGCATCAGAACTACAATAACAAACCTCTATACCTAAGGCTCATGCAACATAGAGCCAGGGTCCAAGAGGACACTAATGAATTAATCAACCCTCATTAAATAAGCTCCTTCATGCAACAGAGTGCCAGGAATACAAAGGTCATAAATGGCCAAACCATGGAGATTAGGAGTCTGCAAAGTGCGGGTCCTTGGACAGGACTCCTATATTAAGCTTCACTCACCCAAGGCTCAGGGTCCATTGATGAAGAGAGACCAGAAAGATTTTAAGAGTCAAGGAGGTAATCCATGACCATATTGAGATAGAATCCTACAGGCTCCTGGGACACTGGTCATATGAACTTACAGAAATGGTGTCAGCATTCACAAGACCCATGCAAACTCAGACAAAAACACTAGGAGCATCAGAACCTAGTCTTAGCTGAATAATACTAGCAGATGATTATTGTTGGGTGAGGAAGAACTGGTTTTCTTAAAATAAGGGACTCTGGATAGGGTGACCAAAACTCAGTGGATGAACTTGCATTGAGGAAGAGCCCAAGACAGGAATTTGGCACAGAAAGAGTGCATCAGTTCCAGTGGGGGTCTGTAGAGGTTGCCAATGAAGGGGTATAAAAGTGACTAAGATTGATTGAAATGTTCTGTATGAAATACACAAAAATTCAATAAAAAATTTTAAAAATAACAAAAAACAGAATAGAATGTACTAAGCTGAACTATGATGTAATTATATTTTAGAATATAAATTGGAAATTCTATATATCTACTACAATTTTTGAATACTGTCTACTAAAAAAAACCTGGAATAATATGAAATTTGTTACTGTTCCTATAATGTGAGATTGCCATTCATTCCATTTTCAAATTCTCCAAACTGTACAAAATCTTCCATTTTAATCATGCTGCTTCCTAAGTAAAGCAATGCTAAAATTAGTGATAAGATGAGAGCAGCTCTTTATACATGTTATTTCAGGACTGGAGATGCAGGTTACTTGGTATACTACAAAGTGTTGAATTTAATCCCAGCACTGCAATACTAAGCACTATGCCACACTCTTGTAGCCATAGAACTTGCAAGGTGGAGGGAAGAGGCCTCTGATACAGATCAAGTGCTGTTTCAAAAACAAACAGCTAAATAAATAAATGATAGATGATAGATAGATAGATGATAGATAGATGATAGGTTGATAGATAGGTAGATAGATAAATAGATAGATAGGTAGATAGATAGATAGATAGATAGATGATAGATAGGGAGATGCCTCATTGGGTAGGAGCCCTTGATACACAAGCATTAAACATGAATTCTGTACAGCACTGTGGTAGTTTGAATGTGAATATTTCTCATAGGCTCCAAGTATTACAACACTTGGTCCCCATTTCATGACACTATTTGGGGAGAGTCACTTTGCCTTCAGGAGGTGTGCCTGTGTGGGTCCTTACTGGTTGGCAGGACATCTTTGAAATTATATAGCCATGCCTACTTCCAGTCTCTCTTGCACTGTTTCCTGTGCCTTCTTGAAGATGTGAACAGTCACCTTTTCTTCCCTGACAGCCTACTGCCATGCTTCCATGTCATGATGAGTTCTCCTCCCTCTGGGACCTTAAACTTAATAAATTCTTCCTTTTGTAATTTGCTTTGTTCATCATGTTTTATCACAACAAAATCTAGTAACTAATATAAACACCATGTAAAGAATCTAGCATGCTTTGCTCGGTTGTTACCCCAGCATTGTTGGGGGCAGAGACAGGAAGACCCCTAGGCCTTATTGGCCACTGGTCTGACTCTAGGTCAATGAGAGACATCTTCTTAAGAAAATAAGGTCATGAGTGATAGGGAGGGACATCTGATGTTTTTTCTTTGACCTCCCTGTGTATGTGCTTGAACATATATGCACACATGTAAATTTATACACATAATACACACAGCCACACCAATATATGCAATGCAGAAACACATAGCCACATATGCTATATAATACTATACATTCATATTATATACATAATATATATATATATATATATAAAACTACATGCATACAGATAGAAACATACACACACAAACATACATAAATATACGTAAATACATAGATACATAGATAGATGAGGGGCAAATGTATGTCAGTATGAAATCTAGTCAAAAGTGAAAGAAAAGGTAAAATATAAAGCAAGTTAAATTTTGATGGCTTAAAATGGAGATTCCATTTGATCTCCATGGCTTCAGATAGGCACATGCTTGACTTCAAAGCACTTTCTTTCTGTGGTCCAGTTACACTAATGGCCACTGTAAGGAAATAATTAGATAATCATACTTTGTGATGGGTTGTTTATTGGCTTTGGGGGCTTAAAATTTTAAATTAATATATAATTGTAGTGGAAAAAATACATATGAATATTAAAACCCATGCATAATTGACAGTGCCATTAAATTGATGAAGGTTCATGTTCATGTTAAGTGGTTTTCTAAACTTTATTTTGATGCCATCATCATAATTTTAAAACCATTATTATAATATACCTTTATATTATATTACCTTTCATTTGTGAGAAATAAATTCTCCACTTGTTCTATCACTGCACCAATTATATAATAAATAAAGACAATAATTAATCTTGTTTATGCTTATTGAAGGTAAGTATCAAACCTGGGTAGATTCTCACATTTGAACCCATGATTTCCCCAATACACAATGAGCTTCCTCACAGAATACAAGAAAGCAACCTTCCAGTGAGAGAAATCCCTTTTCTATTAAAGTATAAAATACTCAAATTACAGTTTTAAGAGATAAATTATGTTCGCTAAAAATGATCATCACTCATACTATAAAATAATTTCCCCAACACTTTTATGGAAACATGTTATCTATATTTTTAGAGATTTGAGATACTATCCATATTGCACACACCAACACATACCTATTTAAGTTTTTGCAAACTGGTTCCACTGTGTGAAAATATTTCAATGCAAAACTGTTCTGCAATGGGAAACATTTTGACTGGAAAATTGTCTTTGCTTAGCAGGCCTAACTCAGCTCTCTGCCATATGAAAAAATTAAGTGCATGAGGCAGTGAAAAACGACCAGTCATTGCTCTTCTCCCAGCTGATACATATCTTATTTATTCTTCCTTGTAATGTGTGGATGCTGCACCATGCCCTGTTTTGTCTTCTGCCTCAATTAAAATGTAAATTTCTGCAGCCCATCTCTATAATTCCAAACTGCTCTAGGCAGGGGAATTTAAACTGCTTTTAATAACACCAACTACAGATGCTGAAATAAGATTTCTTCCCAAGTCTTTGAAATCTATATGTGTAATGGAATGCTGGGTCTTCTGTAGTTATGTCTCAGCTATACATATTCTGACAAAAAGAAAAGAAGGTGATGTGTGCATCTTAATATCACTGCACTGGCAAAATCATCTCTGGGACACTGACCCTACTCTCCTTGAGGACAATTTCTAGCAATCAATCCTCTTCCTTTTATAAAAGATAAATGTTGGTCATATTTAGAATTTATAGCCTCAAAATGCCACTGATTACTTTGCCAGATAGGAAAACAATTTGATAGATTCAAATAGACGTCGTTTGCAAAAATCACTTTGGAATCGTCATGTTCGCTGTTGGTCTAGCTTCTCAATTTAGACATCATAGCGCCTCACCTATAAAGCATCTTACAAAATACCAGGTCTTTTCTGACCGCCGTGTTTAACTCCTGATATCCTTCCAGATCTTTAGTTAAGTGTGTCTTCTAAGAAACACTACCCACGGCAGTCAAAGGAGCAGATTGTTCCCATGCCTCTCCTCTTATTAGTGTTCCCGTGTTCCTTATAACTATAATGATTTCTCATATTAGAATAATCAAATATATCAAACCTGGGGCACTGGGGAAAGAGGATGCTAACTGAAAAGGAAAAGGGAAAGCACACAAGCCAGTACTCTTCCATGGAAACTAGCAGCTGAGGGCAATCCTCTAGTTAAGTGTGCAGTTCTCCATTTTTTGCCAGATAATTTCAACATCAAAGAGGCTGAAAATTGGCATATGTCAATGGAGAAGCCATAATAAGCTTCATTTTTCACATCTATGAGACTCAGGTGCCTCCAGTCCTAACAAACTCATAGCCTAGTAAGGAAAGGAAATACTCTTTCCTCTCATAAATATACATCATTTAACAGTATAGGCCAATTTCCCCCCTAAGCAGTGATTCTCTTGCAGGGAGATGATCTTGTCCCACAGCTAATATCAAGGGACATTTTTAAAGACCAAAGAGGGTCCTCTAAATGTCTGATGTACAGGGACAGGAATTGTTTTGAATGATAGCTGGACTCACATGTTAATAGTAACAATGCTTAGATATAGTGCTCTAAGCAACTGATGTGGCAGGCAGACAGGCAAGTGGGAAAAAGCAAACAAGATCTGTAGTCTTTTGATTTACTGTATCAGCTATACATGCCTGTTGGAAGAAAGGAGGAACACTTAATTCTGCAACCATCATCAACACCTCACTCTTCTTGTTACTGAGGGAATGGCTACAAATGAAAGAAAACTCTATGGATACAACACCATCTAGATATTTCACTGTACCTAACAAAATCTGTAAATACTCTGGGTTGAATGTTTAAATTCTTTCTGTTCTAGAAATCTTTCTCCCATTACTGCCGAACAATCATCGGTAACCATTCCTTCTTTCCTCATCTGTGCCTGAGGTGACACCTGCAGCATCAACTTCGAGGTCCCCTCGAAGCCATGTTGGAAATCTCTTTACATAAACAACCTAACTTTGCCAGATTGTTTGAAATTTTGGCATTCATATAACACTTCCAAAATCCAATTGTTTGATGTTTCCAGCCCAGGATGCCTTCTGGCTTTCATTTCATCAATTTCTAATTTATTTCCAACATTCCATTTCAACTTAAATTTCCTCAACTCCATCATTTCCCTATCTATTCTGTTCATTACCTCTTTACTTGTATTGATCATTATCCTTAATGTGCATCATAGTAATCTTCCAATAAAGAGAGTAAATATTTAAAGAAAAATGTAACTTTAAATTTTAGAGTGGAAATTGGTACATGCTTACAATCCTAGCACTTGGAAGGGTCAGCTTGCAGTAAGTGATCAGTTCCACAGTGGGCCAGGCCAGGGAGAAAACACAGCTGGAGGACACATGGCAGATGCAATTCCAAATATGGAATGGCTATTTATTCAAATGAAACATGTCATTATATAGGCAGTGTGATATCACCTCCTAGTAGCCAATTCCAGACCTTCCATAGCATCGTGTCATACCAATTCATGGGCGTAAACAGAGAGGTCTCGTGACTCTCATTTGTGCCTCTGGGACATGCTGGCTGGAATGTTAGCTCAGGCATACATCTAAGCTCAGATCAGACATGCCCACATGACCTAAGGGAAAGGGCATGACATTGAGATCATGAGGCTAGCTCCTGAGACCACTCCTCTCTCATTGTGTCACTTTGTCTCTTTGTCTCTATCTATCTATCATCTATCTATCTATCTATCTATCTATCTATCTATCATCTATCTATCTTTCAATCATCTATCATTTATCTAATATGCGTGTGTTTTGAAACTTTTCTTTTTCAGGGATTTAATATATGTTGAAAAAACTATCATAAAGAGAGCTGAGAAATATATGCTGCTGATAATAATTCTGGAGATATGGGTACTTGAATAAATTCCTAATGATATTAGCTTTTTTAAAAATAAAATGTATTTCTTCTTGAAATGGAAGAAAAATAAAAATTCTCTTGGCTATCCCTTGAGGAAGGAGTTTCAGAAGATAGTCTCTTTTTTTTTTTTTTTGTTAATCTTTTCACTATTTTGGAGACCTACAAGGGCGGAGGAAATTTGGGAGAACAATCAAAGGCTGAATTAAATGTAAAGCTCAGAGAAGTTGTCAATTTGACACATGTACAAGAAAGAAAATAACTCTTGGAAAGTTTCAAGTGTTGATTAAACAGTTCTACGAGTAGGGTTTTTAAAAGAGTGTCTATAAGCATAAACTTGCAGGTCCATGAATTTTATAGCTTTTTGGTTGCTTTGTTTCTTAGTTTGCATTGTAATTGGAATTTAAAATGAGTTTTACCATATTAAGATAAATTTTATATTTTTCAGTGATTGGTTTCAATTAAAGGATATTTTCATGGAATAAGATTTGATTTTTTTTTTAGCTACTGTTTCTCAAAATTGAAAGAGCACATGTTAATGAGGATTAGAGAATTTCCCTTCTTAAAAAGCTCTGCCTGGGGCTGGAGAGATAGCCTAGCAGTTAAGAGCACCAACTGCTCTTGCAAAGGATCTGGGTTCAATCTCCAGCACCCACATGGTGGCTAAGAACCATCTGTAACTCCAATTCCAGGAGAACTCCAGTTCCAGGGGAATCCGAGACCCTCTTCTGACCTCCGAGGCATTGCACGACATGGGTGCACAAACCTACATGCAGACAGTACATTCATACACATACAAAAATAAATAGAATAAAAAAAAAGCCCTTCCTATGCTCAAATTTTGAAAGTACTGATTCATAAAATATCTTTCAAGTCATTGTTGGTTCATTTAACTAAAAGTAATAGCAATTTATTTGATCCATAAGACAACTAGAAGTTTTATGACTCAACGTTGCAAAAGTCAGGCTAGGCAAGCTTTCTTCAGTTGGCAATCCCTGATAGACCTTCATTCTTTTTCTTCACTTTTTGAGTTAGCTGTTCCATGAGATAAATGAGGTAATTTTCTTTATCACAAAACCAGTTTTTATTTGTTTAGTTAAGAAAATTCCTTTTCTAAGCCTAGGGAACAATCTGCGGAAGAGGGGGAGTGGTAGAATGTAAAGGCTGCGATTGGGGTGAACGGTGAAACTACAGCGATGTAGTCTGGACACTCATTTGATCAACTTGATTTAACAAACAACCTGTCACCCCCCACTGAATGGTGGGACTGTGGGGGTTTGGGCACAACAGTCTGTAGATTGGTTTTACACGAAGGATGCTTATACTCATGGATTATCACTTATAGCTAAAAAATGAAAAAAAAAAAAAACCTGAAAGATGCAGGACAGTTATGGCAGAATACATGATCTGGGATGGGGTGGGGGTGGGGGAGAAGGGAAAGGGAAATATGCCTGATCTGAATTGGAAAATGATGTACGAAATGCACAAACCATCAATAAAAATTAAATTAAAAAAAAAAAAGAAAATTTAACTATTTATTGACTCATTTGTTAGAATGCACTTGGATACACTAATCAAAGATAAACTAGACTTTCTAATTTTAAAAATCCATTTCATTTTTATTTTATGTATGTTTCCTACAAGTGTAATTATACCACATGCATGAAATGTATGTGGAGTCCAGAAAATGGCATTGGATCCCCCTGGAATTGGAGTTACAGATGGTTATTAACCACCATGCGGTAGATAACCCTCTTGGGGTAGAACACTAAGTTCTTACAACTGCTGAGCAATCTCTCCAGCCCTGAGACCTTCTAAGTTTGTGTATGTGTGATATATGCATGTGTACAAGTTTATATGAGTGTGCCCATGCATGTAGAGACCACAGAATGGGGCTGATCGTTTTGTCTTACTCTACATATATCATTTATTACAATGTCTCTCAGAACCTCAAACTCACTAACTCCATAAGACTAGTGAGCTAGAAAGAACCAAATCTCCTTTCTCTATCTCTGTAGCATTGAGATTACAGACACATGGCACTGCTCTCAGCATTTTATCTGGGTGTTAAGTTGAACTCGGGTCCACATGCTTGTGTAGCAACACCTTACTCAGTCAAGCTGAGCCATCTTCCCAGACCAAGAATTTCAAATTTTTAAAACTCCTTGCTTACCTTATGATGCTTTTGGAAGCAAACTTCTTGATTACATTATTTTATTTGAATTTCTGGTGGCACATGCCTTTAATCCCAGCACTCAAGACATAGAGGCAGATGGATAGCTATGAGTTTTAGGCCAGCCTGGTCTACATAGTGATTTCCAGGCCAGCTCAGGCTATGGGGAGACCCTTTCTCAAAATGACAAAAAAAATAGTAAAATAAAAAAATATTACTGGAGTTTGATGACTTTTGATCCTGTTGCCTTCTCTTCACTGAATTCTTTTAAAGATGCTAATTACAATGGTTGCTTGAAATAAAACAACAAGAGGTAAGATGAAGGAAGGAAGGAGCAGGTATTTAACCTTAAGGTTCATAAATTTCAGTTTAACTCTAGGAAAGTCAAACCTAGTTTTTACATTCAAATGCGCATTTTACAGTTGTAGTGAAATTTTGAAAATATAGCTAGCTAAATCCTGTCTATAGCAAAAGAAAAACATCAATGAGTCATGGAAATCCTGCAGTTCTCCTGCTGCTGGCCTTTTGAATCCCTTGATGACTTACTTTCCTGAGGAAGCAATGTGGAGATTAAAAGCTCAACTTTTATTGAATTCCCTGATAATGTGCATGCATGCTTTTGGAATCTTATAGTAGCATCAAGCATCACATCACTCTCCTTCCAACCTTCCTGGGGAACTTGTACTCTCTTTCCTTTTCAAGTTAGACCCTCAGTGACTGAGCCGCTTCTGCAAAGTTGCTGAACTTCTTAGCCTGCCCTTCTCAGACAGTTCAGGCTAAGATTAAGACAGACCCGGAAAGTGTGCACTGGGGGTGTGAGGTATAGTTTCTCTGGTATTTTCTTAGTGTCAGTTTTTGTTTTAAATCTATTCACATCCTTTTCGCAAGAGGCCGATCACTGCCAAATTGCCAGGATGTGCTACCCATCTGAACTCTGCACATTCAGGACACTAAGCTACAGCACAAACTGCAAGTCAATGTCAGAAACTATGCCAAAGCACACCTTAATTGGGAGGTCCATTTACTTGGAACTGGCCTTCCTCATTAGAGAGAAGACAAAGAATTAATGAAATTCAGTACATAAAATGTGAAGATTGTGCTATAGGAAAAAGATGGCTGTACAGTTAGTGATGTGTTAGCAATACTGATGAAGCTGATGAAGTGTGAGAGCTGTCACAGCGTCAAGAGAAAGGCCACACACATGGGCAGTCTCTGTGCCTCTCACTTCACATGGAGGAATCAAGTGTTGAAGACTCTTTCACAACTTTCTAGCCCTTAAATGCTCTTACTTCCCACACTATTTCCTCTTTCTCCCAGGAAAATACAGACAGTACCAGTGCTTTCTTCTATTCCAATTGCCCTCCTACACCTTCATAGGAAATTATTCTGATGTACCTCATGGGTCTATGCATTTGCCCTTTCTTTGGCTTATATCCTCTGAGAAAATATCACATCCAACCACTTCAACTTTTAATTATATTTGTGCTTGCATATCAAATCACTATTAAGTTTCCATCTGCTCCTCTGCCTTTCTTCCATGCACAAGGCTTTGCAAGAGGTATTCCGTTCCTCTAATTCCTCACCTTGCACAGCTGGGGATGCACAGCGTTTACTGAGGGCTGCATGGAAGGCGGCCACAGCCTGCATCTGCTTTGTGATGACTGACACTCTGCAGTTCTCATTCTTCACCTTCCTGGCTACTCAGCTGTCATTCACTGGCTGGGCTTGTGGGGTCTGATTCTTCAGACTCACCACCTCCCTGTGTCACTTAACAGCTGTGTGGACTACAGCAAAATATTATCTTTACATTGGTTTCTCAATCTATAAAATGAGTTATAATATCCCCTCCTTCTCAGAGTTATTATGATAATTAAGTAGATTAATATACATAACTCAATTAGAAAAATTACTTATACTCTGGGGCTGGACAGATGGCCTATCAGTTAAGAGTGCTGACTGCTCTTGTAGAGGACCCGGGTTCGATTGCCAGCACCGACATGGTGGCTGAGAACTGTCTTTAACTCCAGTTCCAGGGGAATCCTACACCCTCCTTAGATATGGGTGCATGACACGGGTGCACAAACCTACATGCAGACAGTACATTCATACACATAAAAAATTTTAAAAAGAAAAATATTGAGAAAGACTAAGAGATGGAAAGCATGTTTGGCAGAATGCACGAGCTCTGACGGGGTGGGGGAATGAGCGGGAACACGGGTCTAGATTTGTTAAAAATAAATAAAATAAAATAAAAAAAAAATTAAAAAAAAAAAAAAGAAAAATTACTTATACTCAATTTATATAGCAGTTAGTACCCATCCTCAATGTAGATTTTGAGACAGCTCATGACCTCCGCCTTAAAACCCTCTTCCCCATTCAGCCTCTACTTCAACTGCTTACTTCTGTTTATTGATTATGTCTCCATTTTCTCTATTTCTATTAAATTAAAGTTCTATTCACAGTGCCCTCATATGTCATCTACTTACTAAAAATAATTTTAACATTCTCTTGTTCCAATGCAATTGGCATATGTCATAGTGTTTTCCATAATCAAAACCTCTTCTCTTAAAATCTGACTGTACTGCATAATTCTTCATGAATGTCTTTATAAGCTCTGTTTTGTTCTACAAATATTATTCAAGTGTACACTTCCTCTCTTTCTTTTCATCTCAGTGCTTTATCTTACCTGACCACTTATTTCCCAAAATTGAAAGCACAGATTTGTTTAAATGCCATTGATTCTACCCATTTTTTCAGAGTTTCTGATGGCATAGCCATCCCTTCTTTTTTTTTTTCTGCATGAACCTCTGCACTGTGGCCCTCATCTGGACAAAGTTGATGGGTTCCCAATTTTCTAGGTGCATTTAATTTACCCTCTTCTGTTCATTCTCCACTCTCTTCCCCAGTTGACAATTTTGAAACATAGACTTCTTTGGGTCCTTCCACATAAAACTTTTGCACAAAATGCTAAATCAGCATACTGCAGATGAATTTGGAGTGATACACAAATCTCCCCTCACTGTCCAATTTATTCTCAGGATACTTTCTCTGTATCTAAGGTACATTTCAACTACTTGATATTTATGCCAATATGATTTAACTTCTCTGATTTTATTCAAATTGATGGACTATTATATTAACCAAATGACATCTAATAAGAGATTTGTGCTGAGAATTTTTGTTAATAGTCCTATATTGTGGCTGGGCATGAGGCATGATGGTGCATGCTTTTAATCCTAGCACTCCGGAGGCAGAGGCAGGTGGATATTTGTGAGTTCAAGGCCAGTCTGGTCTACAGAGTGAGTTCCAGGACAGCTGGGCTATAGGGAGACCCTGTCTTGAAAAGACCAAAAAAATAGTCCTATACTGTACAAATAATGAAGACTATAAATAACTTTCTGCTTATTCACCTTATTTCAACTTTGGATAGAAAACCTAGGAATGGAGACACAACACTAGGAATCAACAAGGGGTCCCTCAGAACATTTAGTCAAGCTGTGTATTAGAATTACCCATTAGTATCTTTAACTGTTTAAGTCTGGACTCATCACAAGCCAAAGAAACCACTAACTCAGAGACCCAGGTAGGAGGGCTCAAGAAATACCACAAGAGCAGAGTACTTATCTAGCACACATGAGGCTTCAATCCCCAGCACTGAAAAAAGAATGAGAGTCAAGAAGAGCATACTTTAAAGTTCCTCAGTTGATTCTTACACTCAGCAATCACACACACACACACACACACACACACACACACAATGGCATAAATCAATATAGCAGAAGGGCACACACACACACACACACACACACACACACAGACAAGTTTATCCCGAATGAGGAGGATGCTTATATGCTTTCTTTTTCTGAATGGGACATTTTGAACATAATGAGGGAAAAATACACATTTTATGCCTCACTAATTCCTAGAATAATGATGAACACAATGTGTTTATTTAAAACATTATTAAAATGAGTGTCAGCAAAATTGCTTAGTGGGTTAAGGGTGCTTGCTACCTGTTGTAGTTTGTCTTCCATTTCTGTTACAAAACACTCTGACCGACAGACACCAACTTGGGGAGGAAAGGTTTTATTCAGCTCACATCTCCTGGGTCACAGTTCATCACTTAGGGAGCCCAAGGCAGGAACACAGGGCAGGAACCTGGAGGCAGGAGCTGAAGCACAGGCCATGGAGGAATGCTATTTACTGGCTTGCTCCCCTGGCCCATGCCCAGCCAGCCCTCTTATATGGTACACAGCAACCTGCCCAGGGTGGCACCACCCATAGTGGGCTGGACCTTCCCACATTGCTCGACAATCAAGACAATACTCCATAGGTGTGGCCACAGGCCAATCCAATGGAGCCGATTCCCCAATTGAGGCTCCCTCAACCCAGGTGTGTCAAATTGACACTAAAGCTATCCAGCACACTACCAAAAGGATAACCCAAGTTTGAACCCACAAAATCACATGATGAAAGGAGAGAACAAATAGTCTAAAGTTATCCTTTGTTCTCCATATAGAGATGCATACACACACACACACATTCACATGCACACACATACATACACACTAAATAAAAGTAAAAATAAATTTTCAGAATGAGCAAATAAAGTTTACTAGATGTCAAAAGAACATTCCAGAATAATATCAAATGTAATTTTTTTCACAGCTCTTATTTAAAGAGCTGTGAATCTTTCACATACACACACACACACACACAAACACACACACACACATTCAGTACCAAGCTCTGTGTTTTTCCACTTCTGAGAGAGGGGAAACAGATGGTGACTATTATTCTACTCCTTTCAGGAATGAGCTAATATTAAAAATGTTGGAAAGTAAAATGAATTTGCTTCAGAGAGTAAAAAATTCCTCTAGGGCCTATGATTCATTTCTCAATGACAGATTGGAAAAATAAATGATAAATTCTCTTCTGATACTGAGTTCAGATATGTGTGGGGTGTTTATTTGGAAATAATGTTAATCAGTTATTATTAACTAAGATGTGTTCCCTGAATAATTCAGATATTGAAGGCCACCTTCAATGTGACTCTACATGAGAGAGCTCCTTGAAGGAACTAAAGTTCTCAGAAAGGAGTGCTAGTATTATAGGACTGATGTCCTTATAGGAAGACGAGACAACAGAAATCATTCTCCACACATTGTGGATATATTACAGAAAGATTTGCAGCCATGAAGGAGCCTCACCAGAAACCTGTCCCTGTTTTCTTTTTTTTTTTAATTTTATTTATTTTCGTATGTGTATGAGTGTACTGTCTGCATGTAGGTTTGTGCACCCGTGTCATGCAATGCTGCGGAGGTAAGAAGAGGGTGTCGGATTCCCCTGGAACTGGAGTTAAAGATGGTTTTCAGCTGCCATGTGGGTGCTAGGGATCGAACCCAGGTCCTCTGCAAGGGCAGTGGGTGCTTTTAACCGCTAGGCCATCTCTCCAGCCCCAGACCTGTGCCTGTTTTCATCTTGGAATTTGGACAATGGAATGGTGAGAATATAAAGTTGATTTGAGCCATTTAGTCTGTTATAGTGTGTTAAAGGATATGGGTCTTCCTTAGTATCAGCCATCACTAAAAGGAATCAGATAATTAATTTGAAGTCAGTAGATTCTTCTTCTACTCCTCATAGATATTCTTCTTGGGTGGAGTACAATGTTGGACATAAACACAGCAAATGAAATTCCCTGGAAGCAAACTCCAATGCTGGCTTTGTTCATACATGAGTTAGATATATGGAACATTTTGTCTGTGAACTTACAACAAAATATAAGAGCACAAAATTGCTACAACTCAGTCATAGTTTTAAAAACGATAAATTTGAAGATCAATGAAATCATATAATTACTTTATAATAGCCTTAGGATTTCCACCACAGCCATTTCTTCTGGGTTTTGTTTCAAAGTGAAAACTGAAAAATAAAAAAAATTAACAGTCTACATTGCAAGTGGAAAATGAAAGTGAAACTTACTGAATCATAGGGATTCTTCTTACCACGTGGACATGAATAACAATGTTTATTCTCACCTATTCTCAAAGGCTCACTGCATTAGATTTACAGGCCACACTGTAGCTTTTCAAGCAAAATAATCATTCATTTTGTTATAAAATTCATTTTAGCAGCACTTGTGTTTTGATTTGCCTCAAGTCCTCTGACACTTACTAACATTCAGTGTGGTTCAGGGCAGTCTCATGCTAATGTGCCTCCTTCAGCCAACACATCACACATTTTGTTTGACAATCAACATTTTATTAATAGCAGGCTAACGCTGGAATAGACCTTAATAAAGACCTATTTTACCTCCCATTTCCTGCTCAGAAATATTGCAATACATAAAAGTCTCAGATGCCTTGACTTTCAGGACACTGTTTAACCTGCATGAACAACCAAGCAATGCTTTCTGTCTCTCTATTTTGCCAACTGTTTGATCTGACTGAAAATGTACAGACAAGAGTTTCACTCTGGTGGCTTGTTCTTAGTTCAGTGAATTTTAAAACCCTAAATTATTGTTGTATCATGAAAATAAAGATAAAACTATCATATACAATAGTTATGTATAAAATACATTCTTAAATATAAGGTATGTTTAGTAAACCTGCATAGGTGGAATTGGGCAGATGGTTCAGTGAATAACACAAACATGAAGACCTGAGCTCGAATCTACAGCACCTGCATTAAAAAACTAGGCACGATTGCTCATGCTCACAACCTAGCATTGGAGAGTGGATACCGGGGCTCACTAACAAACTTCCAGGTCACTGAGACCCTCTACCAAAGATAAGACAGAGAAAGATGAAGTCATCAGACATCCTCTTCTAACCTCCATATGGATATACCTGGGCACATACAAATAAATATTCACTACCAGCATATATCATGCAAACAGCATCACATAGACACACACACACACACACACACACACACACACACACACACACATGCACACACACACATAATACAGTGGCACAAAAACATTATAATACTTAACATTTTCTGATCTTCTGTACATATTTTACTCAACTGTATTTAAACACACATATCCTAACACCTGAGTGGTCAAATTTAAGCATCAGAAAACCCTTTCAGTAAATCTTTGATTCACAAAGTGAATTTTGTAGAACATATAGTTTTGTCACATTTACAGAAAGATAAACAGCCTCAAATGAAAATTTGTTGACTCAATAAAACAATTCTGAAAGCCTAACCTCCACTCTCTCTGTGCTCGACTGATTAGCTTCTGAATTATGTATATTTATTCTCTCCACCTTCCTAAGAGTTATGCAAAATGGTAAAGATGGTCCCTTTCTAAATGTGATAAGCTGGGCCATCTACAGATCTGGAAGATCTGTGCAGATATTCTCACCTGTCTCTGTACCAACTCCAGATGTAAACTGTGTGGGAATCTGACACTGCAGTCTAGGCAGCAATGAGGAGGAGGTCAGCTGGAGCTCAGGCATTGAAGATGGAAAGGTGTAACATTTTAGTTAGGAACCAGAAAGATGAGAGAGAAGAGGAAACTAGTAGTTTGTCCAGCACATGTGAAAGTATTTGTTATATAAATCTTGAAAATAGTCTTTTGCGCCGGGACCAGAGGGGCCCGTGCTAGTGGTCTGCACCTTGGTGCGGGCGGTGGGGTAGTTACCTGAGCAGGCATCTGCCGCCTCTGCTGCAGGTAGGGGGCCGTGGGCGGGACCGTCCTACGTCTCTTTTGCGCCAGGACCAGAGGGGCCGTGCTAGTGGTCTGCACCTTGGTGTGGGCTGCCGGGGTGCGGGCTAGGTCAGGCATTCCCCCCCCCCGAGATTGGTGAGAATCCAAGTGGACCTTTTCTTGGAGAACCTTCAGAGCAAGAAGAGAAGAGTGGTTTATAAAATTGAAAACTAGACAAGTCAATACTCCATAAACAAGGAGGAGGAAAGGGGGG
>VZQC01009892.1:752093-771571 GCA_009823505.1 Rhizomys pruinosus | reverse complement strand
TGGACCCTCATTTGATTAACCTGATTGAACATACAACCCCTCACCCCCCGCTGGAAGGTGGGGCTGTGGGTGTTTGGGCACAACAGCCTGCAAATTGGTTTTACATGAAGGATGCTTGTACTCATGGATTATCACTTATAGCTAAAAAATGGAAAAAAAAAAAACAAACTGAGAGAGATATGCAGGACAGTCATGGCAGAATGCATGATCTCGGTTGGGGTGGGGGTGGGGGGGGGAAGGGAAGTGGAGATATGCCTGAACTGAATTGGAAAATGATGTATGAAATGCCCAAAGCATCAATAAAATAAATAAATAAATAAATAAATAAATAAATAAATAAAATCTTGAAAATAAAAACACTGCTTTAAAAATCCACTTATTAGAATTTTTAAATTTTACCATTTGTTTACATGGATCTGAATATAAGGATTTTTATTTTTTATTTTCATGTTTATTTTAGGAAATTTAGTTTTGATGTATTTTTTAAGCTCGTCTGGAGCTTGCTGTGCAGCCTGGTCTAGTTTTGAATTTGTGAACTTGTTTCAGTACCCCAGGTCTTGTATCCCAAGTCTTGGAATTACAGATATGCAGCCTTTTTCCTGGCTTTATGTGAAGATTTTGTGATTTGTTTCCCTAACATTTGCTTTTGTCTTTTTGAGACAGGGTCTCTCTGTAGCCCCAGCTGTCCTGGAACTCACTATGTAGACCAGGGTGGCCTTGAACTCACAGAGATCCACTTGCCTCTGCCTCCTGATTGCTGGGATTAAAGGCGGGCACCACCACGCCCAGCTATCATTTTTTTTTATTTATTTATTTTTTTTTATTTCTGTATGTGTATCAATGTACTGTCTGCATGCAGGTCTGTACACCAGTGTCATGCAATGCCGCGGAGTCAGAAGAGGGTCTCAGATTCCCCTGGAGCTGGAGTTCTCCTGGAACTGGAGTTTCAGACGGCTCTCGGCCGCCATGTGGGTGCTGGGGATCGAACCCGGGTCCTCTGTAAGAGCGGTCGGCGCTCTTAACCGTTAGGCCATCTCTCCAGCCCCCCAGCTATCATTTTTAAACATCAAAATTTTGAATTAAAAAAAAGTCTGTTACTCTGACATCTCTTCTGTGAACTGTGTCATATTTAAGGTCTATGTGAAGAAAAACCAAAGCAAAAACACACTGCTTTTAGAGTAGCAAGAAAGAGCTCTTAAAACTGGATAAGAGAATACAAATCTCTGGCCTGAATGGAGAATTAACATTCCAGTTTTGCAGGATCAGTCACCTGGGGAAGGGACCACACCTAGTAAGATGGGCTCACCTTAAGTCATGCTAAACAGGCATAATACCTGGTGCATTAATAAGAAAAGGTGAGTTTTTCTTGGCTGGAATCCCCATACCTTAGTACAGTATTTCTGGACTATGTCACAGACAGAACTTTCCTTAAGTCTGCCAGCTTCTCAGAGCAGAAAAACATAACCTCTACTTTCTTTCTATCTCTTTTCTAACCATGTATTTCCTGACACTGGGATGATCTAACATTTTGGTTTTCTTTAATCTTTCTCTAAAGTTCTCCTCCTTACCATTTGGCTGCTGGTTCAAAAAGTGTCTGACCTCCAGGCTGGCTCTAAATAGCCCTGGCTTTAGGTTTGGTTTTGTTTTTTGTTTGTTTGTTTTCCTTCTCACCTCCTTTTTCCCAACAGGACAGCTACTGAGATTTGGGGCTCACCTACCCTGAAGACTTTTCTGCTAAAATTGTCCTGAAACATCCATTTGAGTCTGTTCTAAAATTATTTAATTTAATAAGACTAGGAACCCTAAGAGGGGACTCCATTTTTCCATGTACCTGGGTGTCTGTTTACTACTCATTTACTCATTTAACCAACATGTATTAAGCAACTACCAGTGTCCAAACTGATTTAACAACCAAAACTCTAAATGAGCAAGCAGAACATCAATTCAGCATGTGCTCTATTCTGCATTTGAAATTAACCCATACTCTGTGTCTAGAGGAGTCTTTCCATTCAGATACCTGCATGTTACACAGCTCTGTGGGCCCACATAAAAATGATATATCATGGAGAGCCTTCCGTAACTGCAATCAATGGTGTGTGTAAAGAAAATGCAAGACATCTATGAAAATCAAACAAGCACCAAATACATAAAAAAATCCGCTCCAATAGCATCACATAGGATGGAGGGAGGCAGCTATTTCAGTGAACCAACAGCATCAAACAAAGAAGAGATGAGGCAGACTCTACTTCCTTTGAGAGTCACACTTTCAGCTCAGTCTTCATGTGTATGCATATATTAACGTAAACATATGCAATATGATATATTCATCTTGATATGTGTGTATATAGAACTATAAGTATACTGACAAATTTAAAAATAATAGATTTCACATTTATGTATACTTGTGTCCTTCTACATAGAACATGAATCTTTTGTAAATAGCTATCATTTGAATGTTATGGATCTTCTCTGAATTTTGTTTGTTTGCTTGTTTGGCTAGTTGGTTTCTGCTTTGGTGGTTGCTTGTTTGTTTGCCTGCTTGCTTATTTTATCCTACAGAGTGACAACAATTGAAAGGTAATGGGAATTTTAGCTTATTATCTCTCATTAATGAATTCTGTGTTACACAAATTCACCTCAAAGCAACTTTTACATGAAAGGCACATTTAAAAATAACAATAAACGGCCGGGTGTGGTGGCGCATGCCTTTAATCCTAGCACTTGGGAAGCAGAGGCAGGCAGATCTTTGTGAGTTCAAGGCCAGCGTGGTCTACAGAGTGAGTTCCAGGACAGCTGGAGCTACAGGGAGACTCTGTCTTGAAAAGACCCCCCCCCAAAAAAAAAACCAATAAACATGGTTAATATGATTTTTCTTTTTTAAAAAAACCAATACTCATGATGCTTTTTGCAAAATTTTAAGGAAAATAGAAATACAATCCCTATCTTAAAGTTTCTCCTCCAGCTGGGCGTGGTGGCGCAGGCCTTTAATCCTAGCACTTGGGAGGCAGAGGCAGGTGGATCTTTGAGAGTTCAAGGCCAGCCTGGTCTACAGAGCGAGTTCCAGAACAGCTGGGGCTACAGGGAGACCCTGTCTCAAAAAGACCAAAAAAAAAAAAAAGTTTCTCCTCCAGATTCCAGCCAGGCAGACTGTATCTGATCCATTAGCATGATTTGTTTCTTTTTTTTTTTTTTTTTTTTGTTCTGTAATTGTAGAATGTAGGGCCTGCAATGCAAGTCTGTGCACCCGTGTCGTGCAATGCCGCGGAGGTCAGAAGTGGGCGTCAGATTCCCCTGGAGCTGGAGTTCTCCTGGAGTTGGAGTCTCAGACGGTTCTCAGCCGCCATGTGGGTGCTGGGGATCGAACCCGGGTCCTCTGCAAGAGTGGTCGGCGCTCTTAACCGCTAAGCCATCTCTCCAGCCCGATTTGTTTCTTTTATGTTCATATATTGTCTCTCTTCCTAGCTTTGCATCAAATTCATGTCATTCACATATGGGTCACATATTACTTTAAATTAGCCATCAGCAAATTCGTATGAGATTGTTTCTGAATTCACTTTCTATGAGGGTACCAGGGCAATGGATACTGATCTGGAGATGTAGGCAGTTTTGAACACAACGGACTTCAGAGAGTCATGCATAAGTGGGATGCTAAAGTCTGTTTATTACAGGGACTGCCTACATGGGAAGCAATCTGGGAGTAAGAGAAGAAGAGCATAGTTCACCTTCCATTATCTTTGCCAATTTCAACTTTGGACAGCAGGCTTGACTGCTCTGTTGAAAGAAATTTCACTAAAGATCTAGGCTGAGCTATGTCTAGAGGTGCAGTATAGAGTAGAGGAGAGGGAAGGAGATAGGAGACTTAAAAATTGATTACAAACATCCAGAGTATATAAACTACTCAAAAAACAAATGAGGAAGAAAAAAATGACCCACTCAAAAGGTGGAGTAAAGAGCTGAACAGAGACTTCACAAATGAAGAAGTAAAAATGACTGAGAAACATCTTAAAAAGTTCTCAGCATCACTAATTCAGGAAATACAAATTAAAACCATCTTAAGATTTCATCTTACTCCAGTAATACTAGCTATGATACAGAAAACAAAGAATAACAAATGCTGGAGAGGTTATGGGGAAAGGGGAACACTCATTCACTACTGGTGGGAATCCAAACTTCCACAACCCTATGGAAAGTGGAAAGCAGTGTGGAGAACTCTTAAGAAACTGAAAATGAGCCTACCACCTGACCCAGTCATACTCTTCCTGGGTATATGCCCACAAGACTCATTCTCTCACAGAGATACATACACATTAATGTTTATTGCAGCTCTCTTCACAATAGCCAAGAGCTGGAACCAACCCAAATGCCCCTCAACAAACTAGTAGTTAACAAAAATGTGGTATATCTACATAATGGAGTTCTAAGATAACACCATGAACTTTGCAGGTAAATGGATGGAGCTAGAAACCATTATGCCAAGTGAAGTAACAGTCCCAAAAAACCAAATGGTGAATTGTTTCCCTCATTTGTGGATGCTAGTACCAAATCTCCCAATTGAAAGGCAAACTAAGCAACTTTATTGTTATATTTCTTTCTGTCTGAAAGCAACTGTGATGTTATAATGTGAATCTCTATTTAATGAACCCTAGAATTAACTTACCACTTATTTTCAGACATAGTAATTAATGTATATGGGCAGAAGATATGTGATGGTTAATCCTGGGTGTCAACTTGACTGGACAAGGGATGAACAAATAAGAGAAAAAGATCTTCAGATTGGACTACCTCAAGCCGGATGGCCCACCCTAAATGTAGGCATTACCTTCTGCTGGCAGGCAGTATAAAAGGCCATGGCAGAGGGAGCTTTTTCCTGTGGCTTGCCTCTCTCTCACTGGTGAGTTTGTCTTGCTGCTGTGATCAACCCTTTGGATCCCAGTGTGTACTGAGACCAGCAGATCTCCTGGAATCCATCGAGCCTTCAGCACCAGATTGGGACTACTGAGACATCCAGCCTTGCGACTGAGCAGTTCCCTGGATTCTCAGCCTCTTCAGTGTGGCGTAGCTATTGTTGGACTCCCTGAACTCTGTCACGTGAGCCAAGATCAACAAATCTGTGTATAGCTATATATTAATATTTTAGAGTAATATAAAATTAAAGGGAAAATGTGAACTCCTAAACATCTTTTGGAATTAACATACAGTTTATTTTCAGAGGTCATAATTTTGGTGCATATATGATTTATATATAAGCATATTTTAGAGCAATAAAAATGGGAGGGAACAGCAACAAAAGGGCTATGTCAAAGAACTGACTGAAATAGTTAACTTTTGCCCAGACAATAAACCTCTGTAGAGAAAAACTAAAAAGACTGAGAAAAAGATGTAAGACATGTATGGCAGAATGCATGAACTGAGGTGGGGGACATGGAAATGGAATGTGTCTAAATTGGACTGAGAAATGATGTATGAAATACCCAAAACCCCAATAAAAATATTATATTAAAGAATTGATTACATTATCTCCCTCCATCGCCTATGAGTCTTTTTCATCATTTTCTCTCATGTCTATAGCTCCCTTGGTGCAAGCATGTGTGTGTGTGTGTGTGTGTGTGTGTGTGTGTGTGTGTGTATGTGTGTGTGTGCGTGTACTCCTTCATACATATCAAAACAGTATTGTAAACTTAGAAAGGGTATTCATACTGTTCTATGAAGACATTCTATTTCTGATGCCAAATCTCCTAACCGGAGTCAAAGGAAATTAGACATCTACTGCTAAACAGTCCCTATTCCCAATGATGCTGAGCAAGCTAATTTTCTGGACCCAGTGTATAATGTACAGTTGGTAGTAAGGGACCTCCAAGGCAGTAAGTACTGATATGATGACTAATCAATCAGAATTTGAAAGTTGGAGCACAGGGCACTCTGGGAATATGCAACGAGGCTTTCGAAGCTCTGCTAAAGAGAATGAAAAGGGCCAAGGAAAGGGCTTTGGTTTCTCTGCCCCCCAGGCTCCAACAGCTGTCATCTGTCTCAGAGTGCCAATGAAATGCTTTTTCTAAGTAAAAATCTCATTGACATGCAACAGAAATTGGTGGCAAATCAGTAAATAAACAAATTTAACATCAATTCCTAGCTAATAATTATGGCCCTTTCTATTCCCTAGAGTTCCTGTTCAAAAGAACCAAGGCTTCACAACATTAGTTTTTAGAATCTAAGACTTTTAAAGATGCTGTGTAGAGAAAAATGTCCCGATCTGCCTCTGCACAGCAGTGTGCTAGTGTTGTAACTTTGCCTAATAATACCCCAAGCTGTACTTGTTACTAACTAAATAGAAATAACTCTACTGAAGAGTCACAGAGAATTTGGTTATCTTCCATGAATTCTCCAAGATGTATTAGCCATAGGAAGCCCAAATAGATTCTTTATCTAGAGTAACTAATTCCCCCAGTGCCCCATGTAGGGTTCCTTTGCATTTTTTCATACACATTATCTGATTGGTGAAATTAAATTTGCCACTCTTCTTCTGTAGATGGCAATGTTTTCTTCTCAAACATTAAAGGATTTTTAAAAATATATGTAATTCATTTCTTTCTACTCTATTCTAAGCAATGTTTTAGTAGTTAAATTATATGAACTCACAATGCCTGTGAGAACATGTAAAACACGTGGGAAAACCCAAGCCAGGCAAATGCCCAGCATGGATGGAGATGATAGGCCCTAAATGTCAGCCCTTGCTGAAGATCTATTAGCATAGAGAGGATAGTGGGCGGTAGTGGGAGGGACAGGGGTTCTGAGTGTGATCAAAGATATTACATGAAATTCTGGAACCAATAAAAACATGTTTTAAAATATAATTAATTCAATAGAATAAATTGTTGGAGAATAATATGAAAGAGAGAGTGTGTGTATGTGTGTATGTGTATGTGTTTGTAAGTTTGTGTGTGTGTGTGTGTGAGAGAGAGAGAGAGAGAGACAGAGAGAGAGAGAGAGTAGACAGAAATAGAGTGTGGCAGAAAGGGGCAGAGAGAGATCAGGGAAACCAGCAAAAAGTAAAAAAATAAGAGAAAGAAATCAAAAGGTTGATGGTTCACATTTGAAAAGGAAAGTTTAGGGTTGTTAAATTCAGTAAATAAAAACACAGAATCCAGCAGTAAACATTTGGGGTTAAATAACACATAATTTTTGAGAGCAAAAATAATGATAAAAACATGTTTATTTTAAAATATTATCCATTTTTACATGTAACTGACATTTTCCTAATTAAGTTTAAAGTCAAGACTTATAACAAAGTCTATCCTATATTTTACTTGGCAACAGAGAAGCCATTGTATTGATTCAAGCAAGTACAGTTTCCATGAAACAAATTCATAACATTTTAAAATACAAAAATTTATAAAATAATATTAGTGTACCATTAACATTTATTTCCTATGAGTGGAAAGAGGATATAGAGATAAGTACAAAAATACTCTTCTAAGGTCTTTCTTTGCTTGATGGTGAAGGAACAGTATATAACTACTCTGGGAGCTAGGTTCTTCTGAAGTAGTAAAAGACGAAAAAGAAGATAAGAGAAAGTGGGATGCAGGGAGGGAGGGTATTCGAGGACACGGCTGCTGCACCCCCACTCACCCACAACCAAGCCCTCTGACAAGTCCCACTGCTGTCTGAGTGTCTTTTCAAGCGTGATCCCCTTTCTGTGTAATCCTCTTCCTTAGTCCCCGCTGGATACACTGCAATTCATCCTTCAACACTCTAACCAGCTTGAAAAATTGGCTGGCCATTTTCAGCAGAGATATTAACTCTTTCACTTTATTATCCTAAGAGCTTCTACCATAAAACTTTAAAATCCTTTATTAAAATTACAATAAATATTGCTGCATAGGAGGTAGTCAAAAAATGAAACTTTCTCTAATTAAATTTTATTTTCTTTCCAGGCAGAACTGGTTAAATATATTTCAATATAGTCATACAAATAAAATGCTATAAGCAATTAAAAACCGTGCTCCATAGTTTATATATATATATATATATATATATATATATACTACCTGTACTGTAGGGCCATTCTAAGTGGGAGAATCTCCTTGGTTCTCTTAGACTTACACATTTTTTTTTTACTTTATATTGCTATTTTATGGATTCTACAATATAAGAGCACAGCTGTTTTTCAGATCATGTGACATTTTGCTCAGTTTTGCCATACAATTAGGAATGGTGTTAGCATCCACAAATGAGGGACACCATTTATCTTTGTTTTCTTGGACTGTGTTACTTCACTCAGCATGATAATCTTCTGGCTCCCATCCATTCTCTGAAAATTCATGCTGTCATCTTTTTTACCCCTCCATGAACTCCATTGTGTAGATTTTTCCACATTTTCTCTATTAACTCATCGTTGAGGGGCATTTTGGGTTGTTCCAGCTCCTTGGCTATTGTGAAGAGAGCTGCAATAAACATGATGTGCATGATATCTCTGTGGTAAAGAAGAGTCTTGTGGGTACACCCAGGAGTGGTATGGATGGGTCAGGTGGAGTTCATTCCAAGTCTCCAAGGGTTTCTCCACACTGCTTTCATGTGGCTGTACAAGTTTACATTCACACCAGCAGTGGATGAGTGCTCCCCTTTCCCCACAACCTCTCCACCATTGTTATAATTTGTTTCTTGATCCTAGTCCAGTCTTATTGGAGTAAGATATAATCTTAAATGGTGTTAATTTTTGCATTTCCTTAATTATTAATGATGTTGAGCACTTTTTAAGATGTTTCTCAGCCGTCTTTAATTCCTCACTTTGTGAAGTCTCTTTTCGTTCTTTTGCTCCATCTCTTTTGAGTGGGTCATTTATTTTGTTTTCCTTCTTGTTTTTTTTTTTTTTTTGAGTAGTTTATATATTCTGGAAATCAATGCTTTGTCAGATGTATCTGTGGTGAAGGTTTGTTCCCACTCTGGGATTTCTCTTCACTTCCTTGATTGTTTCTTTTGATGTACAGAAGCTTTTGACTTTAATGAGGTCCCATATGTCAATTGTCAACCTTACTACTTGTGCAGCTGCTGTCTGATTTAGGAAGTCTTTTCCTATGCCTATATCTTATAGTCTGCTGCCAACTTTCTCTTCTATTGCCTTCAGAGTTTGGGGTTTCACGTTGAGGTCTTTAATACATCTGCAGTTGACTTTTGTACAGGGCGAGAGGCAGGGGTTTAATTTCATTCTTCTACAAGTGGTGATCCAGTTTTGCCAACACCACTTGCTGAATATGCTGTCTTTTCTCCATTGTGTCTTCTTGGCCCCTTGTCAAATATGAGGTGGCTGAAATTATACATGCTCAGGTTTGGATCTTCATTTTGTTCCATTGGTCAACAGGTCTGTTTTTGTGCCAGTACCAAGCTGTTTTTATGACTATAGCCCTGTAGTATAGTTTGAAGTCTGGTATAGAGATCCATATATTGCTCTTTTCACTCAGGGTTGTTTGGCTATTAGGGGTCTTTTGTTTTTACAAATGAAATTAAGGACATTTTTCTCCAAGCCTGTGAAGAAACTCTTGGGGACTTTAACTGGGATTACATTAAATCTATACAAGGATAGAATAGACATTTTTACTATATTAATTTTCCCAATCCATGAGCATGGGAGATTTTTCCATCTTCTGAAGTCTTCATCAATTTCCCTCTTCAGGGGTTTAAAATTTTTGTTTTAGAGATCTTTGGTGTCTATGGATAGGTTCGTTTCTAGGTATTCTATTATTTTTGAGGCTATTGTGAGTGGGAAGTTCTCTTTGAATTCCTTCTTCAGTTGCTTGTTGTTGCTGTAAAGAAAGGCTACTGATTTTTCTAGGTTAATTTTGTATACTGCCATTTTACTAAAGCTCTTAATGGTTTCTAGGAGTTTTCTGGTGGAGTTTTTAGTATCCCTTAAGTAAACAATCATATCATCAGCAACAAGGGATAGCTTGACTTCCTCTTTTCCAATTAGTACTCTTTTAATTTCCTTTTCTTGCCTTATTGCCCTAGCAAGTGTTTCAAGCACTATATTGAAGAGGAGTGGTGACAGGGGCAGCCTTGCCGAGTTCCTACCTTTAAAGGGAGTGCTTATATCATTTCCCCATTTAGGATGACATTGGCTGTGGATTTCCTGTATGTGGCTTTGATTACATTGAGGTATGATCCCTTCAATCAAATTCCCTCTAGGACTTTAAGCATGAAAGGATGCTGGATTTTGTCAAAGGCTTTCCTTCAATCCAATTCCCTCTAGGACTTTAAGCATGAAGGGATGCTGGATTTTGTCAAAGGCTTTTTCTGCATGAATTGAGATGATCATGTGGTTTTTGTCTTTCAGTCCATTTATATGTTTGATGATATTTATTGATTTTCGTATGTTGAACCATCCCTGCATCTCTTGTATGAATCCAACTCGGTCATGATGGATGACCTTCTCGATGTGGGTCTGTATGCAATTTGCCAGTATCCGGTTTAGAATTTTGGCATCTGTGTTCATTAGTGAGATGGGTCTGTAGTTCTCCTTTTTGGTTGTATCTTTGCCTGGATTTGGTAATAGAGTGATGCCAGCTTCATAGAAGGGATTGGGATAATTCCCTGGTTGTATCCTTCTGAACAATTTGATTAATAATGGTTGTAAGTCTTTTTTGAAATGTTTTATAGAATTCTGCCATGAAACTGTCTGGGTCTGGGGTTTTTTTAATTGGGAGGTTTCTTATTACGTCTTCAATTTCTTCATGTATTATGGGTCTGTTTAAGCTGTCAATCTCTTCTTGGTTGAGCTTTGGTGATTCCCAGGATTTCAGGTATTTATCTGTTTCTTCCAGGTTTTCCAACTTAGCAGAGTATAGGTGTTTGAGTATTCCTGTATGATTTTTCTGGATCTTTTCATTGTCTGCTGTGATATCTCCCCTTTCTTCACAGATTGTATTGATTTGGAGTTGTTCCTTCTTTCTTTTGGTTAACTGGGCTAGAGGTCTGTCTATCTATTTTATTCTCTCAAAGAACCAACTTTTGGATTCATTGATTTTTTTGTATTGTTTTCTTTGTTTCTATTTAATTTATTTCTCCTCTAATTTTTGTTATTTCTTCCTGTCTGTTGTGTTTAGGGTTCATCTGTTGTTGTCTTTCAAGTGCTTTTAGCTGCAGTGTTAGATCATTCATTCACTTGTATTCTTTCTGTTTTTCTAATGTAGGCACCCAGGGCTATAAACTTCCCTCTTAGTACTGCTTTTAAAGTATCCTATAGATTTTGTTGTGTTGTATTATCATTGTCATTCAGTTCCAGGAATGTTTTTACTTCTTTCTTTATATTTTCCTTGACCCATTCATTATTCAGGGTTGTGTTGTTTAGTCTTCATGTGTTCTTGTAGATAGTAGGGCTTATCCTGGTGTTGATAGTGAACTTTATTGCACCGTGGTCTGATAAAATTCATGAAATTATTTCAATCTTTTTGTATTTGTGGAGGTTTCTTCTGTGTCCCAGTATGTGGTTGATTTTGGAGAATGTTCCACTGGGTGCTGAGTAGAAAGTGTATTCTTGCCGGGTGTGGTGGCGTACGACTTTAATCCTAGCACTTGGGAGGCAGAGGCAGGTGGATCTTTGTGAGTTCAAGGCCAGCCTGGTCTACAGAGTGAGTTTCAGGATAGCTGGGGCTACAGGGAGACCCTGTCTCTAAAAGACCAAAAAAAAAGTGTATTCTCTGGTATTAGGGTGGAATATTCGGTAGATATCTGTGAGGTCCGTTTGGTGTATCATATCATTCAGTTCAGATGTCTCTCTGTTTATTCTTTGTCTGGTTGACCTCTCCAAAGGGCTCAGTGGGATATTGAAGTCCCCTACTATGAGAGTACTGGGGTTAATCTGTGCCTGGTGGTCCTGGAGAATTGTCTTTATAATGTTTGGAGCACCAGAGTATGGTGCATATATATTCATGATTGTGAAATCTTCATGGTGAATTGTTCCTTTGATAAAAATATAATGGCCTTCTTTGTCTCTTCTGATTTCTTTTACTCTGAAGTCTATTTTATCTGATATTAAAATAGCAACACCTGCTTTCTTTTTGGTACCATTTGCTTGGAGTACTTTTTCCATCCTTTCACTTTAAGGTGGTACCTATTCTTGAAGGTAAGATGCATTTCTTGTAGATAGCATATAGATGGGTTCTTTTTCCAAATCCAATCTCCTAGACTATGTCTTTTGATTGGGGAGCTTAGTCCATTGTTATTTTAGGTTATAACTGAAAGATTTGTGTTGCTTTCTTTCACCTTATTATCCATTTGCATTTTTGGTCTAGGTTTCTACTTCTGCAGTTATGCTTTTATTGTTTTCTCTTTCTAGGTGCCTGGGGATGATTGCTCCTTTCTTTTGTCCTTTGAAATTGCTTCAAGTGTTCTCTGAAGGGTTGGTTTTCCAGAAATGTAGTCTTTTATCTTATTTATGTCATCATAGATTTTTCTCTCTCCTTCAACTATAATCAACACTTTTGCTCGGTATAGTAACCTGGGTTGGCATCTATAGTCTTTTAACACTGGGAATGTTTTGCTCCATGTTCTTCTTGCTTTCATAGTTTGCACTGAGAAGTCAATTCTAATTCCGATAGATGTCTCTTTATATGTAACTTGTTTTTCTCTTGTGGCTTTCAGAATTTTGTCTTTGTTTTGGGCGTCTAGCATTTTAACTATGATATGGTGTGGAGAGTTTCTTTTCTGATCTTGTCTGTTTAGAGTTCTATGTGCTTCTTGTATTTGTATTGGTTTGTCTCTTTTTAGTTTGGGGAAAATTTCATCTATTATTCTGTTGAGTATCCAATCAATACCATGCTCTTGGGATTCTTCTCCTTCCTCTATTCCTATGATGTGGAGGTTTGATCTTTTCATAGCTTCCCACAGTTCCTTGTTGTTCCACTTTTGTGTATTTTTAAATTTTTCATAATCTTTACTTGAGGTTTTTAGTTGTTCTGTGTTATCTTCCAGGTCTGATATTCTTTGTTCTGCTACCTCCATTCTACTTCTGAGGCTTTTTTCCATTCCTTTCCTCTTGATTGGATAATTGTTTGATTTTCTTTTTCATTTCCTCTTCTGATTTCTGTAGTATTTCTACTTCCTTTTGGAGCGTCTCAATCTCTTCCTGTAGCAATTTGCTGTGCTGGTTGGTTTCCTTATCTTTTTCAACATGGGATCTTTTCAGTGTTTCCACTTCCTTCCAGAATTTGTCATTCTCTCTCTCTAAGTCCTTGAGATTTTTATTCTCTTTTCATAATTCTCTGACTTGTTCTTTATAGTTTTTTATTTCTTTGAGTATCTCCACACTTGTACTTCTAATATCTGTGTCCTGGGCATCCCCAGGGGGATCCCACTGTAGGAATCTTCCACAGGGTTGGTAGAGTTTGGTATGTAATTATCCTGCACCTTTCCCATGTTGTCTCTTCTTCCTGCACCTTTCCCATGTTGTCTCTTCATCATGTCTCTGGCATGTGGGTTTCTCTTTGCCTGTGTTTCAATGTGAATCCCAAATGCCTCTTCACTGTGTTGAAGGGTTGCTTTGCTTGCCTCCTTCAGATGCCTTCATTGTTTGTTTGATTGATTTGTTTTTCTCCTTTTCTCCTTGCTTATGGAGTGTTCACTTGTCTAAGTTTTAGGCTTTCTATTGGAAATCTAGCTCTCTCTACTCTTTCTGCTCTGAAGGTTCTCCAAAGAATCCACTTGGACACTCCCTAGGCAATCCCAGTTGGTGGGGGGCGGAGGGGTAATCCCTGTTTAGCCCATGACCCGTACTCTGTGCTTCAGGTGGTCCTGGGAAATTCCTGATCTCAAGTCACACATTGGCAACAGGCCCACCTTTTATATCAGCTAGGAGGACAACTCCGCCCCAACAGCCACACAAGACAATTGAATCAAACCAAAGACAGTTGGATCAAACCTAACAATCCACCTGGCTGAAGCACCCGGCTCCTACCTGTGCTTCAGGTGGTCCTGGGAAATTCCTGATCTCAAGTGCTAAATTTTATAATTCAAAAGTAGATCCCAATTATTAGACCATGCATTTTGTGTGGTTACAATAGCCCTAAGAATATTCTAATATCTCTTATTTTCTGTTACCTTAGTGATAATAACTACAAATGGAGGAATTTCAGGAATCTAATTAGTATTAAACAAAGTAAATTTTAAGACCCTAAGTTTAGATGCATTATACAACTCCACAAACATATATCACAACTATGATTCATATAACATTCATAATCTTATTTTCATAATAAAGTGTTGTTAGAAAAGCGAATCTCCTTAACTAAACTATTTGTTGTTACTTAAAGTATAGATTTCTCTTTTATCTAAGTAAATGCACTAGCTATAATTTTAGATGTTACAACTGGAGAAAAATTAACGGGAAAACTTGTTTAGAAAATATCTCATAGGGTGGTGGAGAGATGGCCTAGCGGTAGGAGCACTGACTGCTCTTGCAGAGGACCTGGGTTCGATACCCAGCACCCACATGGTGGCTGAGAACCATCTTTAACTCCAGTTCCAGGGGAATCCGACACCCTCTTCTGACCTCCATGGCATTGCAGGACATGGGTGCACAAACCTACATGCAGACAATACATTCATACACATACAATAATAAATAAAATTTAAAAAAGAAAATATCTCACATACTACACACACAAAAGAAGAAAAAGAAAACAACTGAAAATTAAAGCACTAATTTCAGAACAATGTATAAATTCACCAGAATTTAAGGAAGGACTCGCTACTTAGAAAAATTACAGACACAAAACTAAGAAGAATTATTGTTTAAGAGAAATAAAGTGATCAATCAGAATTCAAGAAATTGGTTAAAATAATATGTATATTATACATGTGTTAGCAAGGAATTTCTAGAATTTGGGCCATAACACTATCATTAAGGAAACAACCTGAAAATCAAATAAAAGCACTGACAGGATCAATGACACTCACTTAACACCATCTCTGGAAACTATCTACAGAGAAGTTTGGGTAGGATTTACCACATATTTTAAAAAGCCATAAAGGAAAACAATTAGATTTAATTGTAGAAAGGGTTTAACAATTCCTGGACTGCCCACATGCTTTCTATCTGAACAATCTGTTTTAAACTACTAATATACATTATGTGGTTGTCTGCATTATTCCACTCAGCAGGAATGTGGGGTCCTGGGTTGGGTGAAAATTAATGACTTAACCAATTTTAGAAGGATTTGGGCAGCCTTCATCTCAGACCTTCCTCTAATCCATCCATTATCAGGAGAGACTGGGCCAACCAGATGGGATGACATAATGCAATGAGAGCAGAACAGAGAGAAGCTGGGAAGATGCTCACCGGCCATTTACTTTTCTTTTATACACCAGGAAATAAGCTTGTCAATGACTTAGAGTTATTAGAAAATACATTCTATTCAAGTGGTTCAATGGGAAATGTTTCATAAAGAAACTAGTTAGTAATTTGTGGACATCCAAAGGCTACCCATAAAGAGAAGTCATGACTAGAGTGAAACTTGAAAAGAAAATAAGAAATGTGGTTCTGATCCTGAGATTGGGAAGGGCTGGAACCATGGAGGGTGGGCCTCCTGACTAAGATGTACTCTTTTAGGTGCTGCCCTAAGCAAATGAAGAACAGCTCTAACATCCTTTTCATTCTGTCTTCTTATTTATCTTTCACTACTGATGCTGTCCATTGTGTGACTCTTCTACATGGCAACTACCAAGAGCCCATGTGATGCAGTACTAATACATGGCAGGGAAAGTAAAGGTATGATTTAGGGATGGGCATAAAGAGAAATGATAAAGATTGTTCAAGACGTTAACGGGTTTTCAGAAGTATGTAGAATGCTTAAGCTATTCAGAAACAGCATAAAAACTGTTTCTGTCTGGTGAGTATTTTAAAGGCGAAATAAATAAATGCTCCCTTTCTGTTACTTGTTTTTGGAAAATGAATCATTCAAATTGTCAGAGTATATATGTAACATCTCGTTATTTATGGTTGTGGAATAATCTCTCTTTCTGTTTTTCTTTGCTTCAGGGCAAATGTTGGCTTCCAAATAGCAAGGAAAAACAGGTAGATAGGACTGTTTATCTACAAAGAGAGATAATCCATAGATTTGTAAAAAAAAAAATCATAGCCGTGCATTTTAGCAATAAAAAGGTCCTCTTTGGGTCAGCAAGAAGGATCATCCTCTGCACCCCACCCCCAAGGTCCAAGTACATCAGTGTAGTTTAGTGAATGCATGTGAAATGCACTAGGCTTAAAGATTAACTAGGTTACGTAATGAAGAGTCTCAGGGGTCGTTTGTGGCTTGCATTGCTATCTAAATTTACAAATTAATGGGCTAATGAATTTAGAGGAAAGAGATCTCATTTGAGAGGTAGGAAACCTGTGGCAGATTTGGATCTACTACTCAGTAACCAGATGATCACAACCAGAAATATGAATAATTTATGACACACAATCCTTTCCCTGAAAATTTTAGGGAGAGCTTACTTCTAATATCTTTTACAGGATACTAGATTCTAAAACTAAGATCTAAATTCTAAAGGCATTCATTGAAGTAATGAAAACTCTTTTAACATATAAGCAAGATGGAAAATAAAAAAAAAAGTGATGATCATTACCCTTCTCCAGCATATTTAAAATCTTGTCATTGAAATTCATGTCAGAAGGTCAAGAATATTAACTACACACAGTGTATGGAGACAGCATCAGTTACAAAAAAGAGAGGGAAGGAAGTTTAGAACTTTGTCCTGCCTTGGAAAAATTATAAAGTACACAATTATTTTGAGAGGTTATCTTCACTTTACGTTCTTGTTGTTTGTTGTTTTGTTTTGCTTTTTTGGTTATTGTTGTTGTTTGGAGAAAGCCATGTCTAAGCTCCTTCTAGTCTTCCTCCTCCATCTTATATAGTCTTCTAGTATTTGGTCTCCTTCCCAAGAACCTTAATAAACCTCTTCTATGAGACAATGTTGATAAAGGTTTTAAAATGCCAGCCTTGGTAAGTGTAAAATGACCTGAAGGATCCAATATGTATATTATCTCAACTGTTGAGAAGAACATTTTAGCTTAGGAGATATATTTGCTTGCCAACTTATTTGGTGTTTGTTTTAGACAGAGTCTTACTGCGTATCCCAGAGTGGCCTCAAAATTGTGACTCTCTCTCCTCAGCCTCCTTATTGCTAAGAATGCGAGTACAGACCACCAGGTCTAACTAAATTAAGAATCATGAGAGAGGGCAATTAGCCCAGATTATCTGCGTGACCTTAATGAAAGTGAAAAGCTCCTCAAAAGATGAACCAGGAGGATCACAATTAGAGAGAGAAGATGCAGCTGCTAAAGCAACAGTTTAAAAAATGTACATGCTCCGGCCTTGGCATTGGGGCAATGGAAGCAGCTCTGGATTGAAGGATGAGAGCAGCCTCAAGAAGCAGAAAACCAGTGCCCCAGCCTCTTGGAGAATGGAGCCCTACAAGGATATTGACTTTATCTAGTTGAAATGGATTTCCATTTCATGGCATTTAGAGCAACAGATAACCAAGTTTATATTATTTTAAGCCACTAGATTTGTTATTAAGTTCTTTATAACAATAATTAGAAGATAATAGAAATTATGAGCAAACTTTAAATAGGGATTCATGGAAATATTTAAAATCTTCACTTATAGAAAGGAAAAATCAATGATGATCTCATACCTAATAATAAAGTTATTTTGGCTAGAAACTAGTATTCAGTCTCTAAAGCACTGAGAAGTGAGCCATATTGGTTTATCAAACAAGAGCAAATAGCAATTATTTTAAATTCTTACTATAAAAACGTTCTGAAATTTAAAATATTTATTTATTTTTAAATTTCTTATTTTTTTATGTGTATGAATGTACTGTCTGCCTATTGGTCTGTGCACCTGTGTCATGCAATGCCTTGGAGGTCAGAAGAGGGGATCAGATTCCCCTGAGACTGGAGTCAAAGACCTCAGCTGCCATGTGGCTGCTGGGGATCCAACCTGGGTCCTCTGCAAAAGTAGTCTGCACTCTTAACCACTAGGCCATTTCTCCAGCCCCAAAAGTTAAAATATTTATTTATTTTTTTAAATTTATATATAATTTTTTTTTCTCAAATCTAGACCTGTGTTCCCCATCCTGTCCCCCCACCCCACCAGAGCTCATGCATTCTGCCAAACATGCTTTTCATCTCCTTCTCAGTCTTTCTCAATATTCTCTATGTGGAAGTTAACTGTTTTGAGCAGAAGTTCCCTGTTTCAGTTAGTTGTTTGATGCAGTCCTTTCTGTTGTTGTTTCCAATATGCATCACTCCCAACTGCTTGGACAAAAGCTCAATGTGCCATCCACAAGAAATACTTACAACTAGGTAACTGGCATTAGCATCCACAGATGAGGGATACCATTCATCATTTGTTTTCTGGGAATGTGTTACTTCACTAAGCATGATGTCCTCTAGCTCCAGCCATTTTCCTGCAAAGCTCGTGACGTCGTCTTTCTTTACTGCTGCATAGAACTCCATTGTGTAAATGTACCACATTTTCTCTATCCACTCATCAGTTGAGGGGCATTTGGGTTGGTTCCAGCTCCTTGCTGTTGTGGAGAGAGTGGAAATAAACATGTCCCTGCATGTATCTTTGTGGTGGGGTGAGTCTTGAGGGTACATGCCTAGGAGTGGTATGGCTGGGGTCGGGAGGCAAGTTCATTCCAAGTCTTCCAAGGGTTCTCCACACTGCTTTCCATAGTGGCTGTACAAGTTTACATTCCCACCAGCAGTGGATGTGTTCCCCTTTCCCCACAACTCTCCAGCACTTGGCATCATTTGTTTTCTTGATCCTAGCCTTTCTTATTGGAGTAAGATGATATCTTAAAGTGGTTTTGATTTGCATTTCCTTAATGATTAGTGATGTTGAACACTTCTTAAGTTGTTTCTTAGCCATCTCTAATTCCTCACTTGTGAAGTCTCTGTTCAGCTCTTTGCTCCATCTATTGAGTGGGTCATTTGTCTTCTTTGTTTTTTGAGTAGTTTATATATTCTGGAAGTCAATGCTTTGTCACATGTTTCTGTGGTGAAGGTTTCCTCCCACTCTGTGGGATTTCTCTTCACTTCCTTTATTGTTTCTTTTGATGTACAGAAGCTTTTGAGTTTAATGAGGTCCCATTTGTCAATTGTCTACATTAATTCTTATGCAGCTGCTGTCTGATTTAGGAAGTCTTTTCCTACACCTGTGTCTTGTAGTCTACTGCCCACTTTGTCTTCTATCACCCAAGAGTTTGGGGTTTCACGCTGAGGTCTTTGATCCATCTGGAGTTGAATTTTTTTTTAAATTAGTTTTTATTGATGCTTTGTGCATTTCATACATTTTTCCAATTCAGTTCAGGCTTATTTCCCTTTCCCTCCCCCCCACCCCCACCCCATCCCAGATCATGCATTCTGCCATAACTGTCCTGCATCTTTCTCTCAGTTTTTTTTTTTCATTTTTAGC
>VZQC01009892.1:629981-743064 GCA_009823505.1 Rhizomys pruinosus | reverse complement strand
TCTCCATGTGTTCTTGTAGGCAGTAGGGCTTATCCTGGTGTTGATGTTGAGCTTTATTGCACTGTGGTCTGATAGAATGCATGAAATTATTTCAATCTTTTTGTATTTGTGGAGGTTTCTTCTGTGTCCCAGTATGTGGTCAATTTTGGAGAATGTTCTGTGGGGTGCTGAGTAGAAAGTGTATTCTCTGTATTAGGGTGGAATATTTGGTAGAGGTCTATGAGGTCCATTTGGTGTATCATATCGTTCAGGCTCTTGCTATTAAAGAACATTAATGAATAAATCAGGCACAAACAGTTTCAGCAATTCACTAAATTGGAGATGAGTGCCATCAGAACTGCAGAGTACAGACAACCTAAAAAGACTATGAAACAAGCACATGCAAAACCATGAGTACGGAAAACTATAAACATTGTAAATCATAATTTATTAAGGAAAAGAAAAACAAAGGAGAATACTGTGGGAAAATTTAGTTAAGATGGGTAGCATTTTAAACCAATGGGACCTCCCTGGCCACACCCATGGGGTGGGATATAGTGACGAAAAGATTTAGGATTCGGCTTTGAGATTTGAGTCATACTCGCTATATAACCAGACATTTTGCAATAAAATCTCTCTCTGCATTTGGACCTTAACATGCATCCACGTGGTGTGCTTTCCTGCGAGTGTTTCCCACATGGATTGTCCTGGGATTAAATGGGCCACACAAATCTCGGTGGACCACCCACAGAACACAAAACAGAAATTGACCAGCTGATTTGACAGAAAATTAAACAAGCTCTGTTCTTCCGGTTTACTCTTCAGGACTCCATTATCACACTGCCATTCTAATTCCAGGAATCATGACGCCCTGAGTCAATTCCAAAGAACATCATTGGTATTTCTTCTTCTAATCCTCTCCTCCCTTCTTCTATGTACACATTTTGTTTGGTCTACGTGCCACTGTATTGAGAAGCAACAGAAATTATAAGAGGTGAAGCCTAGGACAGATTAAGGTATGGAAATTCCATTTCAGAAGGATAAAACCCATAGCATAAGAGTGAGGCTTTGTGGGCTAGATTCATTACTATAAGAAAGATTTCAGAAGGCAAGGCCAGCCACCTCACACGTAGTTTGTTCCTGATCAAATCCTCACTTCTCTGGTGAACTACAAAGGCACACTGTTATTTTCTGCTTTGTCGAAGATAAACGAACTCAAATGGAAAAAGTAGGCTTGTCACATTCCACTGAAACCTGGTTCCTTCTCTGCAATCTATTATAATTCTGGTGATTTTAAAATCAAAACTATTTCCTCATAATTAAACTGTAGCTATACAAATGAAAGTTATGCATGAAAATACATTTCAAATCTAATAAAAGATATCAAAGAATTAAACAAGTAGAACTATTTGGGTTGCCATGGATAAAAATATGGAATATTTGAATACTGTCAAGCCATCCCTGATTTGATCAATCCATTCAAAGTAAGTCCAGTGAAAACTTCATGAATTATCTTGTGAATATTAACAAACTAGTTCTAAAGTTTATATTGAAAGCCAAAAGTTCCCAAAGCAAGCTACATATGGAAGAGGAAGAATGAATTCAGACAACTAGCATGGTCCAAATTCAAGGCTTACTATAAAGCTGCACACATCAAGATAGTGTGGTGAAATAATTATGGTCAATGGATTAGAAGAAAATTGCTCAGAAATAGAAATCTACACAAATGCAGTTAATAGATCTTTGAAATGATCAACGATAATAAGACAATGCCAAGATAGTCTTTCCAACAATTGGCACTGGGAAACTTAACATTTGTACATAACACAACTCACTATGCATTAGAAATTATAGGGTTTATGCCCTTCACAAGAATTAACTCAAAATGTAGCCTATACCTAAGTGCAAAATATCAAACTACAAAATAAAGGATAACAATAATGTGCATAGATCTATAGTAAGAAGAGGACCTAGCTACTAAACTGAAGGTACACTCCATGAAGTGGATGATTGAAAAGTCAGACATCATTAAACTTCAGAAGACGAAGTTGAGAGAATGGGTCACATGTTAAAAAAAAAAAAAAACATTTGCTCATGGCTTAAGATACAAAAGATAAGGGCCATTGCCTAAAATGTGCGATCTTCAGATATACTCCTGGCTTTTTCTCACCCTTCTATCATACATCTACAAAAATGTGTCCATTATTGTCTAAATGTGATTTTAAATATAAAATGGAATCTTTTTTGGTATTTTTGAGATAGGGTCACCCTGTAGTGCCAGCTAGCCTGGAACTCACTATGTAGACCAGGCTGGGCTTGAACTCACAGAAATCTGCCTGCCTCAGCCTCCTGAGTGCCACTATGCCTGGCTAAAATGGAATTTTTTAACTTACTAAATTCTCCCTCTACAAACTACTGACAGTATAATAGGTACTAGTCTAAATTAAATCAATATGTAGAAAAGGCAAAACAAATCCTAGAGTTAGATTTATTGCATCACCAAGAGGCTGATTATCTTAGCATCAAAAATCCCTAAGAAATAAAGATAGGATATTTTCCAGCAGATTACAAAGTATTCTGTATTTCTGACCTATCAGCCATATTTCTAGGTGTATGTGACAAATGTTCCCATGATATGGGTATTTTAAGATTTCTATTTGACATGTAGTATAGAATTATGGAAAGGGGGTGACCAGCTTGGGAGCTGATGACAGTGAAGCAGATCCTGCAACAAGAACTCTGGCATCACTGCAGCCCAAGATATTTCTTTTACTCAGAGTATAAAATGCCATTTGGGCTTTGTAATTTAAGCACGTCTAAATTGCTCAAAGCACCATTGAATTTTGGCTTAAACATGCCAATACTCTGGAAGCTCCTGATTGCTTTTGTGAACCAAGACTAGAGTTTGGGGTGGAGACAACAGCTCAGTTCTGAAAGTAACATTTATTTAGTGATCATTCTGGTGCTATACAGACAGTTATATAGACGAATGTCCCTTCATCTCTTTCATAGTATTTGAGCCCTTTAGATCAATCAGCTCAAATTTCTGCTCCTAACACACTGAAATGTTTGGCTAGGCCGACAAATTTGTGTGGTAAATATAACTGCCCAGCAGGAAGCTTTCTGTCTGCTGTAGTCAATGCTTTGAAATAAATCCAGCCAGAACCATTTGTTCAGACAGCTTTGAAAGTCAGTGATACAAATGGATAAGCTACATGTTCTTGCCTTCACAGTGTATTTGAATGGCTCGGTGGGGAGGGACGGGCCACTACTCTGCAAGGTCTTTAGGACTCCACTGGCAAATGGAACTGGCAGACAGAGGTTGAACTCTGCAGGAATCACTCGATGCATTGTGTGTGAGAATCTAGGCTGGGTCAGAGAGACAGAAAACCTGGAGGAACCAGTCAGTTGATCCTGTCCCTTGATGTACAAGGTTAGACATTGCTTTCACAGCAGTGGTGTGACAGTAGGGGAAGGGAGAGGATAGAGAGACACTTCAGTTCCTGACAGGAAGGCCTGTCATGTAAGTGCTGAGAAAGAGCGAAAGAGCATGTACAATGACTGCGAAATACTGTAACCCATCTGTTTATCCATTCATTTAAGACTTAATATTTGAGAGGCATGTCTTATTTGAAACTGAATGTTGAGCACTGCTTGAAGAGGTCAATCCAGAGACTGGTTTCAGACTTTTAAAACACACAAATACTATAAGGGAGGTTGAGAAACCGTAGATATTTAAGTGGCACTATAACAAGATCCAAAATAAGTGATAAATTACTGCTGGTGACTAAACATGAGGATTAATATATAAAGAAGCTAATTGGTTCAGTTTATGAGATTGAAACTCAATTTTACCAAAGGCTAAAGCTAAACATACTAAAGGGCAATTTTGAGCTGAGCAGGATGGTCTTTATATAACACACGCAGTAACTTAAATTAGTAGCACCCTTTTAACTCCCTCACCCATCACTTTTATAAGTCCCATTTTATACAATAATCACTAACTACAGTCCCATGAAATACAAGGAAGAGAGAACACTAGCCAGTTTCACAACTGAAAAATGAGTTTCCTGAGAGATCTAATGGCTATCTTAAGGATACGGTTGGAAAAAAAACAGGCATAGGCATCCCTAGCAAGTAAAGTAGAACCTTAGAGGTGGCACTTGCATTTCAATATAAATACTGTGGAACTATTTAAAGTCTTTCCAGTGATTCCAAACTCCCATTTTAGTTGAAATTAAGCAAGGGATATAATCACCCAAAGGAATTTAAGAAAGACATAGACAATTTACGGTATAGACAAAGGAAAAATGATGTACTTTACCTGGAATAGGAAAGATAATAATGTGTAGGAAAGTGAGCCAAGCTCATGTAGAATCTGGGTAAATAACTTGGCCAAAATATAGAGATTTGATTCACTTCAGGGCACGGTCATCTTTGACACAAGATCAGTTGATCTCTCAGCTGCCAATGATTTTTTCTTTATCTGCTTTCCAGGAAAATGTGCATATTCTCATCAAAATGCTAGCCCAAATCATGTGCACTCATACTTTTCCATGAAATTTTCTATAGCCAGATATATTTTATTTATCATGAGATGAGCATATATGCTCATCTGCCTCATCATTAGCATTAATCATGTAATTTGTAATAATATTTTTCATCTGAACCAACAGTGATATAACACCAATCTAATATTATTGCAGAAATCACTACATATCTGGAAAATAGTAAAACATTAATTAAAGTATTCAGACGACTCAATTATCTTCCATTTGAAACATTTTCCCTCAGGACTCTACATACTGCTTCACAAATATCAATTTATTTTCAAAGGACGTACAAAATAAATATGCTCTAGGAAATCAGCTTAGTGTAATAAAATGGCCTGGGCTAGAAACCTAAAAATGCATTCTCTTCCCATTGCTACCATTTCTCTCTGCGAATGAGGGCAAATAGTTGAGACTTCAAAACTCATGATCCCACAAGAATGTTAAAGGTCAGTGAATTCTGAGTCATTGGCAATTCAAGAATAGTGACAAGGAAGGGAATCCTTTAAAATAAAACTGTGGACTTATAGAGTAAATGTTAGTAAGCTAATTTAAATTAGTCATAGGTCAAGAGAATAATTTATTATTGATATGCCAGTATCTATAAAATGAAACAGCTGGTGAGCTTTTAGGAACCTGATAGATGTCTTTTTCTCTTTGACATGGTCACATTGGATCGCCTTAAACATCTTTGTGTGTAAATTATGTAAACTGTGTTTCTTATCTAAATGAGCTTATTGAAGACTTCTGCCATTAAATTCTATTCAGTTGTCAAAGAGCTGACAGTCACTCGAGGATTTGTTCGGATATGGTCATGGTTTCAAATGAGTTCATACCACAAAAGAATAGATCAGAGAGGCTTGTGAGGGGCCTGCTGGCTAGAACCCTGACCATAGGCAGGCTGCATATAGAAAGAGTCAAAGAACAGAGGCAGGAAAACACAACTGTTTTAAATTGAAAGTATAAGAAATGCAGTTTCATGTGAAACTTCACTTAAAGTCTGTGTTCTGGGGATATTTGGTAGAAAAAGATGACTGCTAGACCTGGGACATTTGTTTTCTAGGTCTTGTTCCTATGATATAAAGCCCAACTGAAAAGATGAAATAGGAGGAACTGGAACTTTGTAAAAGAATGTCAGAAATGCCTTCATATTTTTGTTACCAAATCTGTAAATGAGATGTTTCTGGTATGAAAGAAAAATCTATTCTACTAAAATATTATAATGTGGGGCTGCTTCCTCTTTCACTAGTACAGAGCCAGCCTTGCAGCCTCAGGAAACAACTCTGATGGCCAAATGACAGCACGTATCTCACTAGGATGAAGACTCAAGTCACCTGATATTCAGAGTCTCATCTTGAGAGCTATTATGGAAATCAGGGACCCTTCACATCACTTATTCCATGATCATTCTAAGAAGCCAAACATTAGCATGGAAAGTGGCATGGAGACAAGCAGTAGGGAACATATGAATGTGGGGTAACATGCAGAGTCCTCGCCCTGCTCTTCACAACCCCCTCATTTATATTTGGGGCTGGTGCTTCTCTTTTGTAGAGAGGGGGAAGAGCCTGTTCTATTTCGAAGAAATGCCTTTCCCTTCTCCTTACTCGATACATTTTTTTTTTTTTTTGCCTAGTACTGAAAAACCTCAAAATCAAAGCAAGGAATCTTCTAGGATTTTCTGAGACACACTTTATTACAACCACCTGAGCCTCTCATGTCACTGACAGCATGTTCATAGGAGCTTGCAATGTGAGCTGCCTGTTCTCCTTTCTGGCTGAAATTTCATAGAAATTACACAACTTCACAGGACAGGGACTATTAATCATAGCTTTACACATGAAAATACAGGATTTGACAGTCCCACATCAGGGATTAAAACCTAGTGTCTGAGATTTTTAATTGGAGATGGTCCCTGAATCAGAGCTGAAGGATGGCATAGTTTGAAACAATTTTTAATAATGGCCAAGGACAACTCATGGCTTTGGACTATCTCAGTTTTACTCTCAATTAGCCATCACTTTAGATGTGTGGTCATGCTGTACACCTAACCTCTATGTATCTTACTTCTATTTTCCCTAGAAAATGGGTAATATTCACACATACCATGTAATATTTAAAGAAGATATGATATTATATGATAAGCACAGGGTCTGTGTAAATCAGACCTTGATGATTGTGGTGATTATTAATCGGAAAATGAAAGGATAACTGCACAGCAATGGAGACAGTCACAGGCTAGGTACAATTGAACATCTGCACCACAGAATTCAGGACTGGGGAAAAGAAAGACATCCAATGTGAATCTTAACCTGGACATCTACAAGTTATCTAGGCAAGCCATTTAATCCTCATTATTTGATAAATGATGGATATTATTACTCAGTAACTTTCATGGCACTGAAAGCTCCTGTCCCATTAAATCTCTCTCTCTCTCTCTCTCTCTCTCTCTCTCTCTCTCCTCTCCTTTCACACACACACACACACACACACACACACACACACACACACACACACACACCACCACACACACACACACACACACACACACACACACACACACACTTGCATCCAGTAAATCACACATGCTGAAACAGAATAATTCAGGTGAGAGATTAGGAAAGGATGCCATTAAATACAAAGGATCTTTTGCAGAAGACTGTCCACTGGCAACATGGCTGTGGGTGACTCCTTCCATCACAGATGGCACAAGTATCTTTCTCTGAACAGGCTTGAGCCCAGTTTTCAAACTCCCAATTGAAAGGTAAAATATTTAATGACTTTGATAGGATAGGTGATAAATCCTCATTTACCTCTCTGATGCAAGGACTAGTTGGGTAGCTATTGTTATAAGTCTACCTAATGAGGTGATTCAGTCTGAAAAATTACATAGAAAAATGCCTGAGTAGAAAATATTGTTGGACTAGCCCTTGTCTTACCTGATTCTAATTCTATAAAGCTTTCCTGGTCTTGCCAGCACTCTGGAACCCCATGCCAGGATGGACTTGCTTACAACTAAGATTTAAAGTTGGATACTGTGAAGAATTGCTTAATGTAAACACACAAACATTTAGCACTATTCAATGAAAAAATATGCTTCTCTAAAAGGATTGTGGTATAATATGCTATTTCTATATAATGTATATTTTACAGATCAATTTATGATCTGTAATGATGATTTGAATGCATGATTTAAATCATGCAATCTGTAATGCATTGATTAAATCTCCTTTCTCTACCTTTCACACACACACACACATATATTATATTATATATATATATATAGCAAAACTCCAAGATACTTGAATTCCCAGTATGTTTGCACACAAATGGTCATGCTGATATGGAGTTAAATAGTAACAGAAGCAACTGGATAACTGCCAATTAGGGGAGTATGTTAGCTGGAACCAATAAGAGGAATATGACACATCATGACAGTACTAAGGACAGATAAATTGAGTTGTTCAATACAAGAATCATATTCTGCTTCTTGGCATTCTCATATCTGCTGCAGGTGTCTCATGTGGAAGTCTCTGATTTTGTATCTGAGTCTGATTATTAATTGCAGTTCTTCATAGTCACATTAAAATTTTCAAGGTAGACAAGATACTTGACCCTGATAATCTGGGTTTGGCCAACATGGGTGGTTGAAGAGAGGGTGTGAGCACGGTTTTGCAAAATGGGGCTCTTCCTCTTGTTTTTCTGCCCTCTGGATGAGAAAAGAATGCCTTAGCAGTTGTGTCCTGGATGTTTCTGCCACCAAATAAATGCGTGGAGCAGACCTGAATCTAAGTTACAGTCTAAATCCTGTATCCCATAAGTGCTTATACTCACTTAAAGAAACATGGCCTTTAGATTAAATGATTGTTTCTCTAAGTCAATGAGTTTTTAAAAAATATTTTTATTATTTTATTATTATTATTATTATTATTATTATTATTATTTTATATGTATAAGTGTATTGCCTACATGCATGTAAGTGCACCCATGCTGTGCAATGCTCTTGGAGGTCAGAAGAAGGTGATGGATGCCTGGAACTGGAGTTACAGACAGTTGTTATCCACAATGTGGGTGCTGGGAATTGAATCTCGGTCTTCTACAAGAACAACCCATGCTCTTAACCAATCACCCATCTCTCAAGCTCCAAGTCAATTAGCTTTAAGATGGATTCTGCAGAGCACTAGTGTGACAATACCTCAGTAGAGAGAGTAGGACATATGGACTCCACCTCTGTCATAGCTGTATAAGTGATTATGCAATTCATTTAACAATAATTACTCTAACTCAAGGTACTAAGCAATGATCTCCCATAAAATCTCATATATGGATGAAAGATCTCAGTTCATCAGAAGCTAACTGTTCAAAAGAAGAAATGATACTAAAATTAGGAATTGTTAATTGTCACAGATTTTGAAGTATAAATATATAATTAATGTAGTAAATATGAAGTTAGAATCATAAAGGTATCTAGAGAGAAAAGTTGAGGTGAAAGTTGTGATTGCTGTACTGAGTCCTATGAGATCAGAAACTCAGATGTTCAGAAATGTCAGGTAAATACAGATGACATCTGGCTGGAATGATGACCTGCATAGCACATATTCCTCTAAAGGAAAGGTTGTCCTCAGCTCTAGTCAGTTATAATTAGGTTAGAACAGAAATTTAAAAGTGACGTGTCTTCTACTTTCCAAGATAAATTCAGACTGCTCTGCCAAATCTCCTAATGTGAAATTTTTGGTTCAGCAACTGAATCTATCTCTACTAAGTTAGCAGGCCAAACAAAAAAAATAGAGTTTGGATTGTCTGTTTATACAGTGAAGGAGGGAATATGAAGAGGCCCAAGTAGTAACTTCCATTTATAGCTTATAGAATACAGTAACATATTTAATTAGCAATACAATGATATTCAATACTCAAAGACTCAACGTGGTTTGGTAGCTGACAGTTACCACTTCATGGGTTCATAAAGAAATTGATAAGAAGCTATCGGAGGTATGTTTCACAATTTGACTTTGAAAACATGCTAAATTAATATAAAAATGCAGCTGAAATACAACTTTGGATTATTTATATTTATAATCCTACATATCATGTTATTCTGTAATATAAAAATGTCCAGCGGCCCTGCTTATAAATAAAGTTATATTCATGCACACTATATTCTATATGCATCTACCCTGTAACCCCAGCTGGCCTGGAACTCAGGTGGAACACAGTGGGCTCTATGTCAGAGAGATCTGTCTGCCTTTGCCTCCCAATTGCTGATACTAAAGGTGTACATCACCATGCCCTGCATCACAGTACCCTTTTAATTGGTTTGTGAAATTACTTTAAGCATCATGTAGAGCTCATATGTATTTATAATTAAAATTGTAATCATTTAAGGAAAGAATTAATTTTTTATATTCTATTTTATAACTTTATGAAAGCTTATTTCCATGTAGTAAATGGTAAATTATTAAAGCACTAGAAATTGATAGTTCATGATAATATCAAAGTTGGATGTCTGAAATAATTTACCTTCTTTGTCAAATTTTTGGATTTAGATCATCTAGAAGATATAGCACTGGACATGTCTGTGAGGGAGTTTCCAGAGAGGTTTAACTGAGGATATAAGAATCACTCTGTGGTCTGGAGAGATGGCTCAGCAGTTAAGAGCACTGGCTGCTTGCCCAGAGGATCCAGGTTCAATTCCCAGCACCCACTTGGTAGCTAACAACTGTCTGTAACTCCAGTTCTATGGGAATTCAACAACCTCTTCTGACGTCTCTGGGAATAGCACAACATGGGTGCACTTACGCACATGCAGGCAATATACTCATACACATAAAATAAAAACAAATAAAATATTAAAAATAAAAAGTCACTCTGAATGAGGATAGACCCATTCCATGAGTTCAAGTCCTGAGATGAATCAAAATGGAATAAAGCGAAAATAATAAAAAAAAACCTGTTTCTGCATGCCCTGGTCTGCCAAAACATGAATAGCAGCTGCATGTGCTTCTTGATGTGGTAACAACAGCCTTGCCTCACTCACCCTATGGTCAGTATCCCCTCAACCTCACTCACCCTATGGTCAGTATCCCCTCAACCTCACTCACCCTATGGTCAGTATCCCCTCAACCTCACTCACCCTATGATCAGCATCCCCTCAACCTCACTGACCCTATGGTCAGTATCCCCTCAACCTCACTCATCCTATGGTCAGTATCCCCTCAACCTCACTCACCCTATAGTCAGTATCCCCTCAACCTATGAGCACAAATAAGTGCTTCTTTCCTTAAATTATATCTTTCAGATATTTGGTCACCAAAACAAGGAAAGCCATTAAACAGAACATTGTGACAATGAAGTTGGATTCTCCCTGACAGAAACCTGTCCATGTGGTTTATAAGTATTTGGGGTTCATTCTTAAGAGGATTGGAGCAATTTGGTGCCACAATCTAGAAAAGCCCTAGACACATAGCTGAATGGACCACTGTAGTGGCATTTCGGAACATTAGAACGTGCGTAGGAATGTGAGCAGTAGATGTGGGTGCATCTGAAGTTTCTGAAGGAAAGGAGGGCTCTATCAGGAATCAGGCAAAAGAAATCATTCACATTACATTCTGGCTAAGAATTTTATTCTTTTTTGCTAATATTTTGAAAAATGAGTAAGGTGAAATTCTGAAGTACTAGATTAAGGGTGTTTTTTTTTTTTTTTTGGTACAGGAAGTTTCAAGATAATATACTATTCAGACTCTGGCACAGTTATTGCTTGCCCAACTTACTCAGGTTTACACTTTAAAAAGTAGTAAGATGTGAAGTAGAAAAATGTGCGATTTGGTAACAAAATGAGCTTTAATTGAGTTAACATTGAGGGTTAGTGCTGCTTTGGATAAAGTGGCCATTAATGTTAAACAGATTACTATTAAGGAGAAAACTCAGACTTGCACTGCAAGAGTAAAAATACGCTTCCAGGTGAAGACCTCGTGTATGGATAGTTCTGGGGTGCAACACATCAAATTCATATGAAAGGAAGGATGCCTTCAGAGTACCCTGTGGAAAATGGCTGCCTAGGAATGTGCGACTGTCCCAGGTTAATGAGGAAGCCCTGCACAGCTACCTTCAGCTGTGACCTACGGGGTCTGTGTTTCAAGATGCCAAACATTTATTAGATAAAAAATTACAACCAAGTAAAATTCTACTTGGAAAAAGACATTATTTAATTAGCTCAAAACATAGAATTAACCTCATGATATTAAGAGACACATCCCAAAATTATGTACACAGTGAATAGTTTAACATCAGAGCAAATAAAGGATGTTGGAAGAAAATCACATATTTAATAAATTGAAGGAAAAAGTCTTTAAGACAGAATGATGACAAACCTGAATTCTCTTTTATTATTTTCTATTTTTTAAGTCTGATTCTTTGAGAATTTTACACGATGTTTTGATCACACTCAGATCCCATCTACCTTCTCCACTCCTGCCTTACCTTTCATGGCAAAATCCAATATTCCTGATTTTATATCCTCCATTGTTTTTTAATCTGTGGAGTCTAATCTGTGTTTCCTAAATGCTCTTGGTTATGGCCTGTCTCTTGGATTCTAGTCCACACACCACTTATCACACTAGTAAGTAAAACACACTATCCCTTTCCCAGCATCTATCAATTGCCAACAGACCTTCAGCTAGAGCTGGTGCTTCCTGGCCATCTCCTCGTGCATCCTGAGCCCCTATCAGGCTTAGGTTTGCACAGGTCTAATGCATGCTGTTATAAGTTCTGTGGGTTCATATGTGTAACTACCTGTGCTGTCCAGACAATAGTTTCCTTCTATCATCTAAATGGTAATGGTAATGGTTTATTTCTTTGCTTAATACCAGATGGCTTTCGTTTTTTCAAAAACAATATTTAAAAGTCACCTTTAGAAATAGCCAGAATTGACCAGAGTCCAAGACAACAGCTCCAGAGAAAGTAGACTGTTTTACTTCCCGTCCACCTGTGCCCCTTTTCTAAGCCTAGGGAACAATCCGCGGAAGAGGGGGCGTGATAGAATGTAAGGCCTGTAATTGGGGTGAATGGCAAAATTACAGCAATATAGTCTGGACACTCATCTGATCAACTTGATTGAACATACAAGCCCCCCCAGCTGGATGGTGGGACCCATGGGCTGTGTGGGTTTGGGCACAACTGCTTGCAAACTGGTTTTACATGAAGGATGCTTGTACTCATAAATTATTACTTATTGTTAAAAATGAAAAAATAATTAAATAAATAAATAAAGTCACCTTTAAAAAGCATTGGTAGATAAAGGCTTCAGTGCCAGTTCTGGGCTGTCCTGCCAGGAGCTATTGGCCAGGGAGGCTTTAAAAGCCCCCAAAACTTCACCTTTAACTTCAGATGCACATAAGAAATGGACAGTAAGACCCTATTGCTGAAGATATGGCATGATATAAGCATGAAAAAAAAAACCAAACATGCTGAGATTCTGCACCACAAATCAGCAGCTGACCTCCATGATGTTAGAAAGCACTATGCAAACCACTAGAAAGAAAAGGTCTCTGAAGTTTCACAATGGACTTTTCCTGCTACACCTTCACATGCCAAAGAAGATCTAGTGCAATAGTGGCACCCTGAAAAATGTGCATCAGGAAAGAAAAAAAATCCCAATTTGATCTTTGGTGGGGTATGACACATGACTGACACTGTAGCCTCGGTGCCTCTTAATGGCAGGGGACTGTATCTACCATATTGCAAAGCTTTTAGCATCCCTTTTTCTTTTCTTTTTTTTTTAAAGATTTCCCATCTTTATTTATTATTTTTATTTATCGTATTATTTTTTGTGTGTATGAGTGTACTGTCTGCATGTAGGTTTGTGCACCCGTGTTGTGCAATGCATCGGAGGTCAGAAGAGGGCGTCAGATTCCCCTGGAACTGGAGTTAAAGACGGTTCTTAGCCACTATGTGGGTGCTGGGAATAGAACCCGGGTCCTCTGCAACAGCAGTAAGTGCTCTTAACTGCTGAGCCATCTCTCCAGCCCCAGCATCCCTTTTTCAAAGAGTTATAATACCCCAACCAAGATATCTCCAAGCATATGCTTTTGTACCCACATAATAACTTGTTACAATTTTTAATATGTATTGCGCTTTGTCTTTTACTACTAGAATTAAAAGAAGACTACTAGATGACTCACCAGTCCATGGTAAACAGAACATGGACAGTCTCAAGAATTTGAGGGGTCACCTCAGAAAGGGCGGAGAGGGAAAAAGGGGAAAGAGAGGGGAAAGAAGAAGAAACAAACTGGATCCTCTATCTCTCGTTCTCTCTGACCCTCCCCTCCAAAGCCCAGGGACTTCCACAGAAGAGGTGGTGGGAACCCCAGATCGTAAGGGACAAGGAGAGAGATGAATTGTGAGATTACAGCAAAAATGAGCTGGATTTTATTTTTTTGTGTAAGTACACCTCTCCAATTGGACTTGGGGACCCTGGGTCATACAGAAAAGCACACACTGATATAATTCAGCTGGTGTGGACATTCTTCACGTTTGTTGCCTAAGTGTACTCACTGCTTAAATAAATTAAAATAAGGGGAAAAAAGATAAAAGTCACTTGAAGTTGTCCTATACGACAGCTTTCTCTTCCTTGACCACAGGGATTCTGTTTCAGCAGGTCATGATGATACCAAAGTTTTCATTCTGTGTGAAGAAGTTTGCAAATGTGTGTGAAGTAGGTATGTGTTTGTGTGTGTGTGTGTGTGTGTGTGTGTCTATGCATATACATATGTAGGCCGGAGAGTGATCTTGGCTGTCATTTCTCCTCAGATACACACCCACTTTGATGTTTGAAGACAGGACCTCTAATTTGCCTCTTAGTCACAGGTTGGTCTGGGCTGGCTGGCCTGAAAGCCCCACTGACCTGCTTGGTTCTGCCTCCCACTGCTGGTCAGATCTTAATGCTTGTATGACAGAGAATTTATAAACTGAGCCCAATACTACCCTTTCTCTTTTTTTAATTTTAATTTTTATTTTTATTGATGCTTTGTGTATTTCATACATCATTTTCCAATTCAGTTCAGGCATATATCCCCTTCCCTTCCCCCCACCCCACCCCTACCCATCCCAGATCATGCATTCTGCCATAACTTTTCTGCATCTTTCTCTTTTTTTGTTTTGTTTTGTTTTCATTTTTTTTAACAATAAGTGATAATTTGTGAGTACAAGCATCCTTCATGTAAAACCAATTTGCAAGCAGTTGTGCCCAAACCCACACAGCTCATGGGTCCCACCATCCAGCAGGGGGGGCTTGTATGTTCAATCAAGTTGATCAAATGAGTGTCCAGTCTATATTGTTGTAGTTTCACCATTAACCCCAATCGCAGCCCTTACATTCTACCACGCCCCCTCTTCCGCAGATTGTTCCCTAGGCTTAGAAAAGGGGCACAGGTGGATGAGAAGCAAAACACTCTACTTTCTCTGGAGCTGATGTCTTGGTCTCTAGTCAGTTCTGGCTGTTTTCTTTCATGGGCTGCCAGCTTGTCCAGGCTTAACCTTTCGATCCTACTAATGAAGCACATGCAATTAGATATTTAGGTATTTAAACAGTATAATATATAGCCTTTCGATCCTACTAATGAAGCACACACAATTAGATATATGGGTATTTAAACAGTACTAATTGTTATGGTAGGTTACTTTGGTATAGACACAGATGTTTGGATGGTATGTCAATTCATGATCTACATTTTCTTCTGTCAAGTATGGCAGGGTCTTCGTGTGGTTTATAACATCTCCTAACCATTAGAGGATGTAAGCTTGTGACATCAGCCGTGGGTTATTCCTCCAAGGAGAGAGCTAATAGCCAATTAGATTTGGGATATACAGACATATGGCTGCCACTGCTGCACAGTATTTCCAGGCAGATGAGGTGTAGCTGGTGCTGACGGAGGAGTCTTGCTTGACTCAAGGAGACCTATATTTGCTTTATTGGTTTAGTGGCCTTTGGTAACACTCTCTGGCATTCTGGAGACCATCTGTATACTTGCAAGTGCGGTCTCCATACATCTTTCCCATGTTTATATCAGGTCTTCAACAGCAGGGCTTTATCGCCTCTCTTCCTGCAGATATCCCAGTTTGGAGGCAAGGAGCCTTTACCTTTTGTGGGGGCTTGGATCCCCTGGCCAACATCTCCTTGGTAGAATAATCCATTGTTGATGTCAGAGCTCCTGTATTAATATATTTTGCTTAAGTGGTGTTGGCAAAACTGGATCACCACGTGTAGAATAATACTACCCTTTCTAACAACAGACTGATGACCGACACAAAGGCTTTGGTCTATAGAACACAAAAAAATACAGAAAACCCCATGATATTTATCGATATTGCTTTCTAGAAGACTCACTTAGCTAGTCTCTGGTTTAACTGGTACATTTGAGGCATATGTTTCTATATGATCATTGCATGAGAAGGTGAAGACTCTACTTCTGGTCTGTTTCCTGAAATGATGATGGTAAAAATAATGATGATAATGGTGATAGTGATAAAGTTCAAATTTCTGCTCTCTTGTGAATCAACAAATATTAAAAATACAGAATTCCTGCCACATAATGTATTAGCATGTTTTTGGTGTTCATTATATGTCCATTTTTAGGGCCAGGCATGGTGTTGCATGCCTTTAATCCCAGCACTCAGGAGGCAGAGGCAGGAAGATTTCTGTGACTTCAATGCCACCCTGGTCTACATAGTGAGTTCTAGGTCAGCTGGGGCTACAAGGACAGACACCCTGTCTCAAAAAAAACCCCAAAATACTCATTTTTAGAATGTGAAAGCTGTGTATTATTCATTAAACAGATTCTTTATTTGTTACTTGATATAATAGCTAAAACCGTTAAGGACTCTACGTCAGTGGCGTTCACATTGCACTGGGGAGTCAGGAAATAACAATGAATGGTTAGGTAGATAATAATAGATTGTCTTAAGTACTAACAAGAAGAAAGAACAGCATTGTTGGACAAAGTAATTCTAAAGGACTAATTAGGTTTCCAAAGACAAAGACAGCTCCCTGGGAAGGTGACATTTGACACAAATAGAACTCAAGTTTGAGAAGAGCTGAGGGAGGAGGATTTCAGATATGAGGGTCTATCCAAATAAGTGTGACAAGGAGCAAAACCATTTATCATGTTTGAGGAAAATGCAAGGTTCATGAGAGTGGGGTCTACTGAATAAACACAAAGGTGATAGTGTTAAAAAGATCAATCCACAGATATTTGTAGAATATGGAAAGGATATTTTAGTGTAAGAAAACTGGAAGGTCAGGAGAATTTTAATTTCTTTAATTTTTTTTTTATTTTATTTATTTCTGTATATGTATGAATGTATTGTCTGCATGCAGGTTTGTGCACCCGTGTCATGCAATGCTGCAGAGGTCAGAAGAGGGTGTCAGATTCCCCTGGAACTGGAGTTCTCCTGGAATTGGAGTTTCAGACGGTTCTCAGCCGCCACGTGGGTGCTGGGGATCGAACCCGGGTCCTCTGTAAGAGCTGTCGGCGCTCTTAACCGCTAGGCCATCTCTCCAGCCCCGAGAATTTTAATTTCTAAGGAAGTTCACTCATGTTCTGTTTAAATTGGATGAAACTAGGTTACAGTCAAGCAAGAATGGAACAGAGCCAAGTTAAAAATCTGTACAAATGGTCTAAGTAACAAATGGGCCTGGGAAGATTTAGGGTAAGGAAATTAGAATGAAGAAATGTAGGCAGGCTTGCAACATGTGTTGGAGGTTGGGTTCTCATGGGATTATGGGGGGAATAAGAAATAGATGTATTAAATCAGATGCATAAGCTTAATATATCATTATGCTGAAAGGCCATATTCATTAAGCCAAACTCTATTTACTTATTCTGACAATCTTCATATATATTATATAAGGGAATGATAAATATTTCTTCTCAGAAGCTAATTTAATTTTGTGTATTTATTTTCTTGGTGATTTTCTTGATAACTTTCAATGTTAGCATTTTTCATTACCTTTCATACATGTAAAATAGTAGCAGGCTTCTTAAATTACCTCAAGAAAGCCCAAGATAATTTAGCACAAATTATTTTCTTAAATTACAATATTAGACTTTCATATAATGTTTCATATGTATCAAAAGCATGCCTCAGGTCAAAGAATAAGGTTAAACAGCTCATTCAACCACCTAAACTTAATCCTTATTCTTAAATTAATGATACTCTAAAATATGTTTCCATAACTTTGGCTCAATGACCATATATGCTATGACAAATCCTATTAACTCCAGTCTACTATCTATCCTCAAGGTCACCTCTAACATGATTCTTTATCACAATTGTTCTCTTTCTTGAGTTATCCTAAAATATCAGTTGATATTATGGACATTAAGGCCAGCCAAGTTATCATGCTTATGAGCATAAGCTCTATATGAGACCTGCTGATTTGCTATTGTGAGTTAGAGTAACCCAAACGTGGTGGGAACTGGAAGATTGCCCAGTGGGTATGCTGGGGAGCTTCAGTTGTCAACTTGAAACACCTGGGAAGAAGTGATCTCAATTGGAGAATGACTTCTCTTGCACTGGCCTTAACAGCATGTCTGTAAGGTGCTTTTATGGATTGTTGAGTAGTATGGAGAACTTGGCACACTATGGGTGGTGCCACCTTTGGGATGGTGTATGCATGCCCATTGTTAAAAAATGAAAATAAGGGCATTTATGCAATGTCTACTTTATTCTGGGCATGGAGGTATAGCTGCTTTAACACTCCCTTACTGAGTCTAATCTTCACAGCAATTAGACAGGGCCTAGTCAATGATGAATTCACAGGCTCTCCCCCAGAAAGAGCCTCAAGTGTACACTGTACTAGGTTGGAGATATGTGACTGGAAGCACAGGTGACAGGATTATACAGCTGCTCCTGACTTTAGGGGAGAGCCTGATAATCATAAAGTACTCACAAAGCTTTCAGTAAAATAGAAGAACAAGAAAGGGCTTTCACTGGGAAGCCATATGTTCCTCTGCTCATATGGAAGTCAGGAAGGACATGGTAAGGTGAAGAACTCACTCACTTCTGAGGACAGAATTCTATTTATTATCACATTAAAAATCAAACTAAGAAAATGTCCCTCCTCTCAAACCACCTACCTGCATATATCTACATAATGACCCAGAGTCATCTTAATTCCCAAAGTATCTGGCAAGCTAAATTGTCTTTCCAAAGAAAAAGTGCCACTTTATTTGCACAATCCCTACTTCTGTCTAGCTAAACATCCTCTGAGAAGCACACACACATACAAAATGCCCCAGCTCATTTAAAATTTCTTTTGTTTTCATGCCCTGTAAATTTGTGATAAAGTCTCACTACTGAGCACCCAGCACTTGCTTCACTAATTCCTTCTTAAATGTAAGAATAGAACAGACTGAAGGGAAATAAAATTACATATTTTCACCCTTTGGACTAGTTATTTTCATTTTTGGTCCTCAGAAGTGCCAAATTTATTTTTCTTAGCGGGAGGGAAGTTTTGTGCTGTGATTAACGTGGTATCACGTTGCTTCTTACAAAATGCGTTAGTGCATCTGAACTACAAGGACAAAGAATTGTCTACACCCATTAACTGTGATAAAAATCTCCTTTTAACTGGGCAGGTAATATCCTATGTGTTGTTGACAGTGGATTAACGAGGAGTGAAAGGAAGACTACAACTGCCTCACAAATGAACGATGCATTAGGTACAATGATCAAGACAGATGCACATATGATTAAGGGTTCATTTCAGTGTGTAGCAACACATGACATGCAGGTTTCACATTCCCAGAAGATATCTGGGTCTCATGCCACACTTAGCAGTTTCTCCACACCACCTTTCATCTGGCATGCACTGCTAAGTAGGAAACCCTTATCTTCCACACTCACACCCACAAAGAATTTAAACTCAATGATGAAAAGACAAACAAATTAAAAACTAAGTAAAGTATTTGGATGTATAATTCTCTAAGAAAGATATACAGAAGGCAAATGCTTAACTCCATGAAAACATACTCAACATCATAAGTCAGCAGGGACATGCAAATAAAAAGTGCACTGCAATATCCCCTCACACCCACTAGGATAATAGAATCATCATTAGCTAAAGGACAAGCATTTATGAGAATGTAGAGAAATAGCAACATTCTTGCAGTGCTGGTGAGATGGAAAAGTATATAGTCATTTTTTAGACTAGTTCTCAAATCATTAAACACAGAGTTAATATAAGGTCCAGAAAATTCACTCATGGGTATATACATAAAAATTTGAGGACACATATCTACACAAAAACTTGCATACAAATATGTAGAGAACTCTTCATTATGAACAAGGGTGGAGGTCATCTAAGTGCCCTTCCACTGACAAGCAGGTAAGTAAAATATGTCATATCCATATAATGGAAAGCTAATTCACCATGGAGATGAATTAATAGCTATGAGCTACACAAGGATGAACCTTGAGGATACACGGATGAAATGAGCAGTAACAGTCAGGCAGAGTTCACTGATTTCATGCAAATGAATTGTCTTGAGCAGGGAAATATGCAGAGGTAGAAAACAGGTAACTGGTAACTCAGAGCTGTAAGGTTGCCAGGGGATGAGGGTGGAGTAAAGATTGAAGGTCATGGGATTTCTTTTGAAGTGATTATGGTATTCTAAAATGAACTGTGGTGAGGAATGTGTGCACACAACTGTGATTAAATGGAAGACCATCAAGATGTACATTTTAAAAGCAAACCTGCATGACACTGGGAATTATATAAAGTGATTCAGATTTTTGTTTTTATTTTGGGGGTTGGTTTGGGTTTGGGGATCTTCTTGTAGCCAGACCTGGTCTGGACCTCACTATGTAGCCCAGATTGACTTCAGTCTCATTGAGATCCACCCACTTCTTCCTCCCTAGTGTTGAGATTAAAGATGTGCACCACAATGACCCAATAAGGTATTCTGCTTTAAAAGAAAGCTTTAGGCTAAGAAAAATTTTGATATTTTTAGTTCACACTTGGTGAGTGAATAAGTGAGATAATCAGTGTATAGGTGAAAATTTCAAATGATTTCAGAGTCTGTCATTTTAACTTAGGTCTAGAAGTTGGGGCTCACTGACCATCAGTATCCTGCCACCAAGTGATAGTATAAACTTTCATTTTATTTAATGAAACACCTTACTTTGAAAAATTACAAAGGTAAATAGACATAAATATTTTAATTATATAATCAGTTAAAAAGAGAAATGTAAAGAAATGTTTAAGAAGACTCTGCAGATTGACATTGGGAAAACGGCAGGCCCAAGTGATGCTAACTTTGAATAGCCACGATTAAAACACTGGTGTCTAATTGAATTTGAGTCTTATCATAGAGTCAGACTCTTTCTGGGCTAATGTGTGATCAGGGAGCTTTGGAGAACTTGAGCCCGTAATGCCCTCAGCCTGTCAGCAGTCCTCCTCTACCTTAGTCACAAATGGTCAATTGACCTGGCTTAGAGTATTAGGAATAATTAAATTCATACCTTTAGATTGACTTTTTCATGTTTTGAGTTAATCTATAGGCTATGCCTTTCCCTGTGGGGATTCATGTTTCTTTCCTGTCTGTCTCAGAACAAAAAATTTGATTTATAACCATATCAGGTATATAGGAAAAAAACCATCCAGACTGTGTTATTCAAAAGAGGGGATAAAAGTGATGAGTCTCAGCAAACAGTAGATGCTAAAGTTAATATTTGTGTGTTTAATAAGCAGTCCTACCATCAATACAAATAGGATATCTATAACTAGCTAGAAATTGCAATAAATACTAAATCATTTATGTCTAAAACCTGAAATCTAACTTTGCTTCTCATAATTCATATGTACAGTCAATGCAACATTTTAGACATTACTGAGACAGAACTTTGCTCATGACAACCATGACGCCAATCAAGAAAGTAAAAAATGAGGGAATCTACAGAGTAATGGGAAAAAAATCTCAAAAATGAATTTAAGTTTTGTTACTGACTTAATTCTGCCTCCACTCCTGTGCCTATACACTTCATTTCTGGTCACAACCCTCCATAGAAAAAGTAACTGGTTTCAATATGATCCATTTGGTGCTTGGAGAGAATAATCAATGTAAACTCAGCTAAAGTACTTATTTTATGACTAGAGACATTAAATTCATATGACTGGGGGAGTCCTTGCTAATAAGGCAATTATATGTAAAGAAAATTTAAGAATTACTACTTGGGCCGAAGCAGTAATGTTTTAAATTCAGGAAAATTCCATTCAAGTTAAGCATTAGATATAATAATAGAAGAGTAAATATTATCTTAATATACTCCATAATAACTATTTACCATTGGGGGCTAAGAAATTAAGCATAAATACCAAATTAAGTGAGCAAATGTATGTAGGACTGGTTGTAACATCTAGATTGTATGTAGTGATTTCAATGACTCAATTTCTCTACTTGATCAACTGTATGGGTTCTAAAAGAGTAACTGATACCACAAATGATTTGTTTTAATTGATAAAATCAAAGCATGTGAAAACATAAGGATAAAAAGTCACATCAACTTAGAATTATTGTGGATATTTCTATTTTGCGAAACATCTGGGAATTGACTGACAGTGTGCTATACATATTCTTGTGCGTAGTAAACACATATAACATAAGAATTGCTCACGAAAAGAAATTATGCAATTTCAATTAATATATTAATATTAATATTAATATTAATATTAAAACAGGAAGAGATAATTTATAAATATAAGATATAAATTGCATTGTTCTTCATACTTAATAATTGTTACGTAAATAGTAAAAATACTGAAGGAAAAGGGACAAGAAGTTGATAAGGAATTTATAACTATTAAAAAACTCATTATGTTAATATGGAAATGATTCTGATTGTATGGGAGGAAGACATGTACACACTCCTAAAAATCTAACATGGTTTCTGCTACCAGTATAGAAGCAATGTTGATAATACATTTCTCCATTCTCATTCCCTTATAAAACTGATCAAATAATCTTTTTAACAGTAGGGTCCAAGGTCAACTGATATTTTAGTGATTATGAATCAGCTTGTCTTGTCATCAAATAACATGTCAGACTGAGTGCCTTAAAATATATTCCTCATAATCTAGAACCTGGGCTCTCCAAGACCAGGATGCATGGTAAGTAGGGAGTAGTTTCCAAGTGGGATCTCTACACCACTTGAAAATGATGAGATTTTTCTGTGTCTTTATTATTTATTTATTTATTTATTTATTTATTTATTTATTTATGTATTTATTGGTATTTTTGAGACAGGGTCTCCCTTTAGTCCCAGCTGGCCTGAAGCTCACTCTCTAGACCAGGCCTTGAACTTACAGAGATCCTGCTGCCTCTGCTTTCCAAGTGCTAGGATTAAAGGCGTGCACCACCATGACCGGATAAGATTTTTCTGCGTCTTTATATCACCTCTTATTCACATACAGCATAAGAAGCTCTCCATTTTCATGTAGGCTGCTTAAGTTTTTTATCAACTTGGACAAACATAGACATTCTTAGTAAGTAGGATTCTCAACTGAGGTATTTCCTCTATCAGAGCAGTCTGTGGGTACTCTGTGGGGAAGTTTCCTTGATTACTAAATGACGTGGAAGGGTGCAATCCACTGTGGGCAGTGCCATCACTGGACGGGTAGGCCTAGACTCTACAAGGAAGGTAGCTGAGCAACTCAAGGAAGCAGCCTAACATGCAACATTCCTCCATAGTCTCCGTCTCAGTTCCAACCTCCACATTCCTGCTTTGAATTCGGGCCCTGATTTTCCCGGTCATGGATTACAACCCGGGAGCTGGCAGCCAAACTTGGAAATCTGTAAATTTCCAATGTGTCATTGATTGGGAAGGCATCAGCAGATTATGGAAAACAGCAGATGTTTGCACTGTGTGGCAGGGCTAGAGTCTCCCTGAGAAGAGGCTGGACAAGTCAATCAATGAACGTGTAGCTTGAGTTGGAATGGATTGAAGGGGACATGGAAAGAAGCCTAGGCTTGGCACTAAGGGTAGAGTCCCTAAGGAGAGGTCAAATGGATATTAGTGAAAGTGCGTCCTCAGTGGCAGTGGCGATCCAAGCATGCTGACATGCAATATCCTGGGATGACCAAGTACAGTGGTAGATTCGGAGCTTAAAAGACAAACTGTTTGGGGGCTGGAGAGATGGCCTAGCGGTTAAGAGCGCCGACCGCTCTTACAGAGGACCCGGGTTCGATCCCCAGCACCCACATTGGATCCCCAGCACCCACAAAAAAAAGACCAAAAAAAGGAAAAAGACTATTTCTCCTTCAGTCAATAGTTTAAAGATCTTCTGATCACTTCTGACCTCCGCGGCATTGCACGACACGGGTGCACAGACCTGCATGCAGACAGTACATTCATACACATACGGAAATAAATATAATTAATAAAAAAATTAAAAAAAAAAAGACAAACTGTTTGTACTATAGATGGAAAACCCTGAGCAGTGCAACTATCAAGCTGTTTGACAGCAGGCAATCATTGGTTCCTCCCAGATACTGAGCATTGTATTACACATATAACATTGAATTTTGTTTTGCTTTGATTTGATTCATACTACACTCTGGTTCTTCCCTCTTGAAATAAGAAAGCATATAGCTTATTTTTGCAGGAGCCCACGGTTATGAGATTTTAAAATTTTAAAGAGATATTGAACTTTTAAAGAGGGGGATTTTTCAAAAACTGAAACTTTTAAAGTTTTACTGTATTTTATATTATGTTAATATGAGATACTGGAGAGAAGAAAAGAAAGATTATGGTTTAAAGTGATGGCCAGTTTTTGTCAGCTTGACATAGATGTAAATATCTCCAGGAAGAGGGAATCTCAATTGAGGAATTTTCTTCATTATATTGACCTTTGACCATGTGTGGGGGACATTTTCTTGATTTCCAATTGACATAGGAGCTCACTGTGTGTGATGGCCATCCCTACACAGATGGTCCGGGGCTGTATAGGAAAAGGTGACAGGGTCTCTGCTTCAGTGCAGGCCTCCAAGTCTCAGGCTTGGCTTCCGTTGATAATGGATTGTAAACACTATGCCAAATAAACCCTTTCTTCCCCAAGTTTTTTTATTATTTATTTATTTATTTGTTTGTTTGTTTGTTTGTTTTTATGTGTATGAATGTACTGTCTGCATGTAGGTTTGTGCACCCATGTCGTGCAATGCCGCTGAGGTCAGAAGAGGGTGTCAGATTCCCCTGGAGCTGGAGTTAAAGACAGTTCTTAGCCGCCATGTGGATGCTGGGGATCAAACATGGGTCCTCTGCAAACGTCGCTCTTAACCACTAGGCCATCTCTCCACCCCACCCCCCCCCCTTTTTTTTAATCAGATTTGTATCAGAGAAATAAAGAGCAAACTACAATAGCCCTTAAAGGTCCTGTATCCAATTACAGTCACATTGAGGGTTAGGGCTCCAACATACACTTTCAAGAGGCCACAGTTCTGTTTGTAGCAGTAATATACACAGACGCAGACAATCATGAGTCTCCATGGAAGCTGGTATATTTGGATACAAAACTTGATTATATTTTATGCACATTCTATTGTATTTCTTGAATTTAAAACTCAGCTGAGCCAGAGAACAAACCAAGAGTGTGCTCCCAGCTAGGAAGGCATGGCTTCTTTGCTTAACTATCTTCCTATCAGGCTGGAAAATGAGGCACAAACAGCACGGCGTAGAAAGCACAGGGGAAAGCAAAAGTTACACTGCTTCACAAATGGATCTATCATCCTTCTACCACAATCTTAATTTTCGTCTGTGTTTCTAGCTATTACTGCCAATAACATTTCTGTGTATCAACAGGATATCATTATGTTGATTCTTCCAAAATTCATGAAAATTCTGAAGGGCCAGTTACTGCTATATACTGTTTGTAGAAGAAAAATGGGTATGGAGAGACTTCAAAGAAAGTCTTAATAATGTACCATTTATTACTTTTATTTGCTTTTGCTTAATCTTTGCCACTAGGCTTTAGGTTTCTCATGAGAGCTGGGAGAGTCTTATTTTTTTATTTTTTTTAATTTTTATTTTAATTTATTTTATTTTGTTTATTTATGTGTATGAGTGTACTGTCTGCACGTAGGTTTGTGCACCCGTGTTGTGCAATGCCGCGGAGGTCAGAAGAGGGCGTCGGATTCCCCTGGAACTGGAGTTCTCCTGGAATTGGAGTTACAGGTGGTTCTCAGCCGCCATGTGGGTGCTGGGGATCGAACCTGGGTCCTCTGCAAGGGCGGTCGGCACTCTTAACCGCTAGACCATCTCTCCAGCCCCAAGAGAGTTTTATTTTTTCCTTCCTTCCTCACATATTCAAGGCTGTCCCGTGCTGCTCTAAATATTTTCCCTTCAAATTCTTATATCACCAAACCCAGTAGTCACCAAACCCTGAATGAAAGTAATTATAATTTTTTTTCAAAATGAGGGAATACCAAACTAAATAAGTGGGCCAGATGAGACAGTTAGTAAGCCATACATCAGAACATTCTCAATGCTACTCCCCTTTTGAACAGTTATTTGGCTTTTCCAGTAATTTAATTTCATACTTATTCTTTATTGACCTACCTAGTCTCAGAGGCTAGATCTATATGGTGGCTTTTTTTCTGAATGTGCATGCACTTTAGTAAAATGTTTATCACATATGTACCTCCGTTGATTGTTAGTTTACTACAAACATTTTCATTCATCTGTACATCTAAGCCTATACAGTTGGTTGGCTCACTATGTATTTAAACACATTTATTAATGTTGAAAGGCATTTTTTAACCAGACAGTGAAATATTACTTTAGACATTTCTTCATAGGAAACAATGATTTCATCATACACGTTTAACTTATTTTTTTTTGAGACAAGGTTTTGCCGTGTAGTCCAGGTGACAACATAATATAGTCATATTCATTATTGTTGAGAGGCATTTTTTAGTACATAGAAAGGTATTAATTTAAGCTTTTCATCATAAGAAACAATGACTTTTTGGTATTTTTGAGTCAGGGTCTCCCTTTAGTCCCAGCTGGCCTGGATTTTGCTATGTAGACCAGGTTGGCCTTGAACTCACAGAGATCCTCCTGCCTCTGCCTCCCAAGTGCTGGGATTAAAGGCGTGAGCCACCATGCCTGGCTAAGAAATGATTTTTATCACGCACATTTAACCTACTTTTTTGAGACAAGGTTTCCCTTGTAGCCCAGGTAACCTCAAATATTTCATTTTCTTTCCTTAGCTTCTCAGTTGCTGGGATTACAGATGTGTGCCACCTTACCTGACTATTACTCCATATATATTGATCTTTTCTCTTAGTTGACTTTTATTATCATTTTCTCTAAATATTTCTGAATATCTTACTCTAGTAGCAGTTTATAGAATGATACACTACTTAATGTCTGAAATGATTTATGCATATACATATGAAAGAATATAAATATTTTTGAAAATAATTTTTCTTTGAAATGTACAATAGGTATATAAGTATCATTTATATATGATGCATATGAGCCTACTATGTATGAATACACAAATATGTAATAGTGCCATTTAACTAAATGATAGCCTTATATATGATATTCCTAAAGATCTAGTTAAACTTAAAAATTACTGTCACCTAATCACATAAAATCTGCCGTAACCTATCATCAGGAAACCTTAGTCACATTTTTATGGAGCTCCTGGTAAGCAAATCTACACTATCAATCATATAAAATTTTATTACAACTATGAACATTATATAATACTCGATTACATTACTTCAGAATTTACTATCCTTCTTATGTTTATGTTAGAGTATATTTTCTATTATAGAAACCTTACAGTTTATAATATCCAAGGTGAGCAGTAGCTTCATACATACATTATTTTGACAACAAGAGGAGGTCACACCCCAGGTGACTGACTTTCACTAAGTAAAAAAAGGAGTTTCTATGAGGTCCATACAATGATATGACCTCACTAATGACACAATTCTCAAAGAACCATTATTGTGCAATTACATGACCTTGTTAAAATATGATTTAATATGAATCCATTTTCATAAGGATTAAAGAAGAAATCAGTGTAAAATGGACATGCTCAGGTCTATTGAGAGCATCTTAACACATCTCCATGGAGTAAACAATAGGTCCTTTTTCTATACAGAGAGGACTCAATTGGGGAAATCTTTATTTTAGGCACATAAGCCTAATTTAAATTGCTTCCTCTGAGAGAGAGGTCTAAACTCAAGCAGGATATGAAGTAGAATTTACCACTCATGGAGTACAGACATGGAAAATACTTAGATTTGGTTTCACACTCATGAATTGGCACAAAAATTGACCTAGCATACTAACATGTGCCCTGACAAATCACCTTCTAGTAACCCTAGCCATAATTTGATAAGCCAAATAAATACTCGAGAAAATTTATATGCAGAGATAAACATTTAATTCCATATTATTTTTATTGATGCAAATTGCTTGGAAGAGAATTCAAGAATCCTTTCTAAAGAGTTAAGGGCACTGACTGCTCTTGCAGAGGACCCTAGTTTCATTCCTAGCACCCACAAGACACCTAACAGCTTTCCATAACTCCAGTTCCAAGGGATTTCAACACCCTCTTCTGATCTCCACAGTCGCTGCAGGACATGAATGCAATTACCTACATGCAGGCCATACACGTGCCCACATAAAGTAAAAAATATTGAGTAAATTATTCTTGTAAAAAAGTCGAAAAATGTTTTAGCTGGGCGTGGTGGCACACGCCTTTAATCCTAGCACTTGGGAGGCAGAGGCAGGTGGATCTTTGTGAGTTCAAGGCCAGCCTGGTCTACAGAGTGAATTCCAGGACAGCTGNTGCCACCATACCCAGCTGATTTATGCTTTTAAACACTCAGCAAAAAGTAAACACATAAACAAGTGAAACTCATTTATTGGTAAAAATATTATCAGATTGGAAAAACTAGAGTCAAGACTTTTGTAAGTAGTAAGTTGTATGTAATGCCTTATTTGAAAAAAAATATTTAAGCAAAATATTCTCCCATTGAATCCTTGTGTGTGGAAAATACCATCGTTTGAGGCTGAATTAATGTCAGAATATTGAATAGGTTTATACTACTTTTATTGAAGGAGAATCTCAAAGATTGTAAATAAGCCATTTTTGTCATGGTAGCTGGTCTTCAAAGATTAGCCTCAAAGGGTCATAGTTCTGGTGCTCACCTCCTGTTCTAGTCTTCTCCTAGTGAGACTGGGATGGCCTAGTAACAGGCTTAGTAAGATATAAATCATATGCCATATGGTTCACTCTGTTACTGTGCTCAATCCGATGCATTTTGTGCATTCACAGAGCTGTGCACATATTGCCCCTGAATTTTGGAACACTGCCACCATTTCCCCAAAGAAGCTCCATGCATATTGTCAGTCACTCTTCCTTCCATTCTTTAGTCTTTAAAGAAGGATTTATAGCTTTAAGCTGGTCTCCTGGTATTGCTTTAGCTGTTCATAGGAATTTGGGTATATTCCAGGAGAACTCCAGTTCCAGGGGAATCCGAGACCCTCTTCTGACCTCCGCGGCGTTGCACGACACGGGTGCACAAACTTGCATGCAGACAGTACATTCATACACATACAGAAATAAATAAAATTAATAAAAAAAATTTTAAAAAAAGAAAAGTCATGAGTTCTGGGCTGGAGAGACGGCTCGGCTCAGCAGTTAATAGCACTGACTCCTCTTGCAGAGGACCTGGGTTCAGTTCTCAGCACCCACATGGTGGCTAATAACCACCTGTAACTCCAGTCCCAGATTATCTGATGGCCTCTTCTGACCTCTGCGGGCACGCACTGCACAGCAGGAATGTACTTACACACATGCAGCCAATACACTAACACACATAAAATAAAAATAAAATAGTTTAAAAAAAATAAAAAAAGAAAAGTCATGAGTTTATCAAAGTACATATTCAAAGGCAGTGAAGGCCCAAGAAAGATCACAAGTTCAAAAGCAAAGAAGAAATCTGATAAAGTATGCTATTAAAGATTTATAAGTACAAGGTTGGAATTTTGTGTGGGACTTTCATCTTATGAAAAATATGACTATGATTAAATTCCTAAAAGCTATGAAAACTAAACTTGAACAACATTGATAATGAGGTTCATTGCTCTTCACTATACACTTTTCTAAAAGGCTATAAATTTTATTTTCAAATAAAGTCCACTGGGTTAGCATCAACTACATATTAGCATAGTCAAACACTATATAAAACACTTTGTAATATAAACATCTATTTTTAGAGCTAAGATAAACTAATTACAACAGCTTCCTACCAACTTCTTTATTGAATCAGAGTTTTTAGTAGTCATCAATCATTGACATCTATGAAATATCTTTAAAATGTATGCAAAATTACCATGGTGATTTCTTGCAAAGAAAAATAAATAAAAACACAAAGAAAAAGACAAGATATAAGCATAGCAACCAAAAGAAAAGGACAAGATACTAGCTTAGCTCTATTTACTCTTTGAAGCTACCGATCAATGGCTGGTAAAAGACAGAATGGTCTCCAGGGATAAGCTCCCAATCCCAGGTGGACAGCACTTAACACTGACATGTGTGTGTATATAAGTGTACCACTTAGTGGACTCTCTCTCTCTCTCTCTCTCTCTCTCTCTCTCAGTAATAATAAAATATATTCAGTAATAATTAAAGAAGAGGTCACAAAATTGAGGGAGACATGGCAGAGCTAGAGCTGGGGGAGATAGAACTGCAATTTGAGTACTCATGTATAAAATTCTGAAAAAAATCAAAACAAATTAATAAAAAACAATAATGCTTCTAATTGACACTTTCAACAATGTAATTTGCAACTAGAATCCTAGAAACAGATTGGTTATTCACAATAAAATATAAACCCAGATATGAGAGGCCAATGGCCACATATAAAGGAAGTTGGTCCAGTAATTTGTATCTATTGCTTACAATTATTTATATTTATAAGGAGTTCCTACAAATAAAAAAAGATACGTATAAATAAATGTGTAAATGTTAAGAACTTGGCATTAACTTCACCAAACATAAAATCCCAATGTTCATTAAAATACAGTTTTGCATGCAATAGACTTGCAACAAATTAAAATGAGGTTCTAAGATATGAAATTGTAAAATAAGGAAAGGTAAATTCTTTACTGTTTATGAGAATGCATACACTTCTACGTCACTTTTACTTTATACAAATAAATAATTAACAAATTATTTACAAATGAGGTCCGTTTTTGAGAGCTATTATTACTAAATAAAGTTTTGGAACACAATAAAGTTTAGCAATTTCAAAGAAAACCCTATAGAATACTCACACACACATAGGAATACACAGAAGATGATGTGGTTCATCTTTAATTGAAAAGTAATTTACAATATAGTGTCCACCTTATTTTTCTGGGTATGGTCTGTTTCTATAAAGTCCAGGTCACTGGAGTAGGTGTGATCTCCATTTTCTAAATATTTTTCAGAGTGTTTTAGTTTTCTTCATTCTCCTTGTTCATGATAGCATGTTTTGATTTCATACTTTCTCATTTACTTTATGGTTATAGAAGTGATATGAAACTTAGAAAAATAAATTTGAAAAAATCTAGCAATCATTAATAGCAGTTATGCATGCTCTCTGGCCCTTTGTCTGTAGACTCTGATCAATAAGATTATTTTATAATTATTTTCACAGAAGAACTTCATCTCTTTCACCTGTGTGATAGCCACTATGTGTTACTTACAGTACCTCAATAATGTAGATGTGAGAATGCCTCATTTACTTTTCTCTTCCAAAACATAAGATATAATTAAATTAAATTGTTACCATCTTGAAGGTTATTAATACTATTTTAGTTAGAATAATGCTGACTTTAAATTAAAAGAATTAGCACCATTTAGACATTTGTTGTTAATATTTATGGTTTGATGAAAGAATAAGCAACTCTATTGCCAGTCCACATTGTGTATACTTTCATACATTCCACAGACTTTAAAGGCTTAAAACAAAGCGCATATTGAAGCAATGTGATATAGATTAGCAGACAGAAGCAGCTTATAGTTCATTAACATATTTTTAATTTCAATGAAATAACCTATAAACAAACTGTAAATTTTTCTTTAAAATACAAAAAAAAAACAAAAAACACCCTTATTCCCAGTGGAAATTTTTTAAGCCCAGTAAACAGTTTTTGTATTATGTAAGAAAATAGCAAGAAAAATAAATATATTAGAGCATTTCTTCCATCACACATGATTTAAGTGAAAATAGATAAAACATGGTAAGATATGTATTTTCCTGAGTTGGTACCATAGATCATAGTAATTCTTAGTTTGAAATAATCGGTAGGAATCCCTGAATTTCTGAATGATGTGATTCCAACCCAAATACCTTAAATGTCTTTAAATTATATTATTGCTATCCAAGATTTCTTTAGCTGTATTTGGTTTTAGTGGTTATATTCAACATAACACCCACATTAATAAATAAACCTTAATGACACACTGAATTTAATAACAGAGACCTTTCTCATTTCAAATGACATCAGTTTTCCACTCATGTGCATTCTTACATAAGTTCTCTCAGGGTTTTTTTTTTTCTTTGTTTATTTTCTGCAGATGTGATATTTTGGAACCCCCTTAATTGTTATCAAAATATCTGCTCATTAACAAGTTGGGGGACTTTTCATTTGCATCACTAGAATAATTAGAGTAAGGACTAATATAACCTAGCTTTTAATCTGTAAGCAAATATTCAAACACTGCATTTAACCCTTGTGTAATTAATCAAAGCAGAGCAAGGCCATGTGTGCAGTTCTAGGACTTTTCAATTTCATACTAATAAAGATGGGAAGCAATCAGTGATAAGCATTTAAAATGTCATGGTGATATATTTGGAAGGGTATAATGTAAAATCATCTTTGATCACTGACTTACCCAAGACTGTGAGCTCTGCAGAGGCACTAATATTCTCATTCTTATATGTGACAACACATGTATAGGTTCCACTGTCATCATCTGTCACATTAGAGATGAGCAAGTTGCTTCCACCCAACAAAGAATACTTTTTAGATCTGTAAATCAAGGCCACATGCAATAAGGTGGTCAGTTAACTTATGGGAATACTAGCTAAGAAACTCAGAAGTGCTAATGAATTTATTAAAAAAATTACATTATAAAAATCAGAGAAGAGATTCCAGACCCCTCTTTTGGCTTCCACAGGCATCAGTGCAGTTACACACATGCATGCAAGAATAACTCATACAAAATTTAAAATGAAAGGGTATATTGAAAATAATCTAGTCAAAGTCTCCCATATTAAATATTAAGGTCTCAAAGACCAAAAAAAAGTGTTCTCCAGAGTGGCAATCAATGTCTTCTGCACTCAAATCCAACTCAGTGGCCATTTATAAAGCCACATTTCAACTGAAATAAAAATATCTGGTTTTATACAGAAAAAGCCTCACATCACACTGAGGCTGTGACTAGATTTCTTCTATGCTTTTGTGATCTCAGAAATGCTGTAATGGCTAACTGTGCTTTGTCATTACCTAATACTTATTTAACTGGGAATAATAATCTATGATCTATGGATATATCTCATCAAAGAAATTAAATGTGTTAAAATGGAAGTATATCAGTCACTCTAATCAATTTAACTTAATTTCTTTTATTTTTGTTTTTATTTTATGTGCACAAGTGTATTGCTTGTATGTAGGTAGGTGCACACTTGTGCAATGCCCTTGGAGGTCAGGCAAGGGTGTCGGAACCCTTGGAACTGGAGTTACAGATGGTTGTTAGCTGCTTTGCGGGTTCTGGGAATCAAACCTGACTCCTGATCTTAATTTCTTAAGTGAACTCCATTTAATCAATATGTTTCAGGTTAAGGATTTCATTCTATTGTGGACTTTCTTATTCTACTTTTTGTTAATGTTCCAGTAATTCAATGTCAACCACATTTTTCCTGTATTACCTTAAATATTTATAATAATTAGAATGATATGGAGCTAAAATATTTGCTCAGAATTTTGAATGATATGCTAGACATTGAACTGAAGAAATGGTTTCTTTTTTGTCCTTTATTGAAATAAAATTGGCAATTAAAAATTCCATATACTCAGGGCTGGCAATATTGCTCAGCGGTTAAGATCACTGGTTATTATTGCAGAGGACCCAGGTTGGCTTACTTGCACTCACATGGCAGCTAACAACCAGCCTTACTTAACTCCAGTTCCAGGGGATCTGATGTACTCTTCTGGTCTCTGTGTGCATTGCTTGACACGTGTGCGTGCATGGGTGCAGGCATAATAGTTGTACAAATAAAGTTAAACTAAATAAATAAATAAACTGAAATTTTATACTAATGTATTTAGTATGAAATGATTGCCACATCAAGCTGTGTGTGTGTGTGTGTGTGTGTGTGTGTGTGTGTGTGTGTGTGTGTGTTGGACATTTAAGAGCTACTCTCTCTGCACCACATTTTTAGGATGAGATCATTCAAATATCTTTGCTGAAGACACTTTGGGCAAGGCATCTCACTGACCATTTTAATTTTCTCAATTTCCCTTTAGAATTAATCCCGTGGATTTTTGCATTTTTCTCCATCCTTTCGTCCAAATAGTTAAATCACTTTCATACACTAATCATGCCAAGGGATTTGGGAACAAATCTAATTACTTTCAGAAAATGGGCATTTTAGGTGTTTACAACAGTGAGGAAGTGATAAAGAGTAGTGTATAGGATTTAAGAATCCCAACATGTAATACCTGAGTTGGATGACTTCCTCTCCTCGTAACCAGGTAAAGCTTGGTGGAGGATAGCCAGAAACACAGCACTCCAGGACAGCATCCTTTCCTTCGATAGCTACTACATTGGATGGTCTCTGCAGAAAATACAGCTGCCTGTGCAGTCCAGGATCTGTGGAAAGAGTATACAGGGTCACATATTTCAGGAAAAACAAATACATTGTTGGTTTTTCCTAACAGGACCCAAGATAACAGAGAATAAAGATAAAACAGTGGGAAAATGTCAGGGAAATTTGTGAATAAAGTTCTGAAAGGTATTTTTTTGCACCCAGACTGTAGAGTTATGCCAGTAGAATATTATTACTAGGTTCTAAGGAGTCCATGTCTAAGGCAAAATCATGAGAGACAATGTGCTGGGCACTGCTTTGGACTACAACCTAATTTGTTCTCACAGGAAAAATCAAACAATATTACCAATAACTCTTCTAAGTGTTATCATCCAAACATGCTGATATGTTCACTTGGTCTACTTTCTTCTGCTTTGGTTATTGCTTCAATGTCTTGATAGGTAAGATAAGTAAATTTATTAAATAGTGTCAAATAGGATATAAGCAAAGATGTTTAAATATATAGGTTTTAAGAAAATATTTGATGTCTTCCAAAAGGAAGTTATATTTATTTAAGTTTGCTCATGTGCTTTCTAACAATAAATGTGGCTATATTTTAGTTTTTTTCACTTCATTTAGTTTAGTTTCTTATGTTTATTATTAACTTTTAAAAACTTTGCAAACAATGAACTTGTCTCTAAAGCCAAGATCTCAGGTAAATAAAGTCCTCTGCCTACTTTCACTTGATGTCACCTGCCACTTATTCTACATCTGTAGTGTTATTCATGCTTACTGGCACTAATGTAAACTCTATTGGCTCGTGGTCCTCATTCTTAAACTCATTTGAGCTATACTCACTGAGTTTATCAGATGGAATAAGCAGAAATCCTGAGTCTAAGCAAAGGATTCCACACTCAGAAATATACTTCGGATTAAAGAGCATCTCTTCTCTCTGTTATATGAATTCCAGGCATAACGTGCAGGGATATGTCAGTCTAGATTGTACCTCTTGACCTAATCTGTTCACCAATTTCCACCAAAGTTGATTTCTTTAAGGAATATTACTAAGTTTCTACATTTCCATTAAAATCCACATCCCTCTAGAAGATTAAATGAAACCTATTTTTAATTTATTGAATAAAATAGAATGAGGCTGTTGTCTTATTTTATAAAATCAAATAAAGTCTTAATGCAAAGAAAATGAGGTAATAAAATCTTAAATTCTAGGACAGAGATGAATTCTGAATCAGTGAGAAAGATTAGATCCAAGCATGTCACAGCACAGGCTGCTACTAGCCACAAAGGGAGTGATATGGGAGGGATCTGATATAAATCTATGTATTCCTTAGAAAGACTCAAAATCACATAGGTTGAGAATGACATAATAAAAGAAGAAATAAATCATTGGGCTATATTTTATCTAAAATACTTTGCGCAGGGAAATTCATGCTTTCTTAGTCTTCTTGCATCTATTTCTTGTAGTTTCAACAACATAAACAAATAATCTTCTCCCTGAAAATATTTAAAGCATTTCTCAAATGTTTTAATCATTCATGAACCAATGTTGTGGGAAAATATTTCAAAATTGTTGGAAATCATAATGGTGTATTTCATGTCACCTCTTAAAGTTGACCTTTCAAATTAAAAAAATACGATTCAAAAGAAAAATATTTTCAGAAAGGGCAAGTTGCCACAAAATGCATTTGTAAGTAGCTGTCTTTATAATGTTGGGAAATTCCTCCAGACATATTCCCTTCACCATGTGCTTCAAGCAGCCGTTTCCTGCATAGACTGTAGGAGAGGCTCTTCCATAGCACTGCCCTAGGACAACCATCAAGTAAGATTTGCTGAATCAATTGGCTAGCTAAGAGAAATGCTACCTGGGACCGATAAACAGGTAAATTATTAACCGCTGGAAGAACCAATATTTTAACTCAACACTATTGTGCTTTTTTTTCTGTGTGTGTGTGTCTTTTTGAGACAGGGTCTCCCTTTAGTCCCAGCTGGTCTGGAGCTCCCTCTGTAGACCAGGCTGGCCTTGAACTCACAGAGGTCTGCCTGCCTCTGCCTCCTAAGTGCTGGGTTTAAAGGTTTGTGCCACCATGCCAGGCCAAAACTATTTTGCTTTATCAGAAACAGCAAACGTGCAGCACAGATTTCCTTTTTTTTCACTATTTTAAATTTTTTCTATGTATCAAAAATGTGAACAAACAGAAGAGTTTCTGAGTATCAATTCCCATCCACTGTGGCACTGTTTCCTTTATGATAAACATCTATGTTACTATTGTTTGCTTTTTAAAATTCATAAACCAGTGTTAACTCACTATTAGCAACTAAAGCCCATAGTTTAAAATAGAGATAAGCTCTTTTATAGGCTTTTACAAATGCATGCCTTCTATCTGTCACTACAATGTGTAGCTTTTACATTCGCTTCTCTCTACCCCATTAACCCTACTTCAAAACTTAAGAAATTGTTAATCATAGCTGGGTGTGGTAGTGCAGGCCTTTAATCCTAGCACTCTGGAGGCAGAGGCAGAGGCAGGCAGATATTTTTTGTGAGTTCAAGGTCAGCCTGGTCTATAGAGTGAGTTCCAGGATAGCTGGGGCTACAGGGAGACCCTGTCTCAAAAAGACCAAAAGAAAAAAAAAAAAAAAAAAAAAAAGAAATTGATAATAATTTTGCTATGAACATTTTTGAAATTCTTTACATTTACTCTGCATTAAGTTTTTTATAACTTTGCAGCATGGCAGATTACAGGCTAATTAATTTAATGCATTAGATTGAAAGTAGTTTAAATTAATTATAGGGATTTTATTATAATCCCCCTTTTCAGACTCAGTTTTCTCCACTTAGCAATTCTACATAACTTTTCTACTTTTGTGCACTGATAGATAATTGATTCTTACTGTTGCCTAATGTGAAATTGTGAAGATTTATTTGTTAACCTATTAAAGAGCACTTAGGTTCCTCCCAGTTGTTCATGATTATGAACAAATCCACCATAAATATCTATGTGTAGACTTTAGTATTTAATTAATAAAGTGTTATCTGACTTATTGCATACCTGCCACTCTTTCCCCTTCATTCTCTCTCATATCCCTACATTCCATATCTGTCCCAGTCTTACAAATGTCCTTCTTATGTTAGTGTCTGTTTTGTTTTGTGACCCATAGAGTTTAACGAGGGTTAACCAAGTACCATCTGTTTGGAGTACTCTACTGGAACCTGGTGGGCTCAGCAATGAATTCACAATTAGAGCCAATGCTCCCCCCCTCCCAGAAACTAGCAATAAACAACAGCTCAGAAATAAAGGGTATGGTTCCTTCTTCCAACACTAATTGTTGCCAGGACCTGTTTGTGCTGGTCCAGTGCAGGTAACCACAGTTTTGAGTCCATCCAAGTTTGCAATGGTTTTATTGTGTCTAGATGATGTCATTTTCCAGGTTTTCACCCTATCCTCCCACATTTAATACTTCTTGTTCTCTCTTCCACAATGTTCCTTGATCCTTAAAGGAAGTACTATAATTGTTCTGTGCAAGGCTAAGCCCAATGTCTTGCACTAAAATCACTAAATTTTATAGTAAAACTATGATTAGCTTTATAGACAATGGCCAAATTGTTTTCCAAAATATCTGTATAATTTATCACCCTCACCAACAATGGACCACTCCAGTGACTCTACATTCTGCCTGGCATTTGGTACTGGCATAGTTTTATATTCTGTCATTGAAATGGTTGTATAGTAGTGTAATATAATTGTTTTAAATTATCATTCCTTAGTAGGAGATGCTGAAGACTTTTCATGTGTTTTAATCTGTGCATCTTGTTTGCTGAGTTGTCAAGATCCTTTGACTCATGTTTATCTGGTTCATTGTTTTCTATCATCTATTTTCTAAAACCCATTGTAAATTTTGGATATAAGTACTCTAATGGACGTAAGTTATACAATCAATCTCCAATATGCCTTTTTGGTTTTATTTGGATGGGGGGGTCGTTTTATTTCGTTATGTTTTCTGAACACTGTCTTTGGCAGACAAGTTTTGAATTTAGGCACATGCAACTTACTGTTTTCTTTTTATAAGTTTTCTATGTGTGTTGTCTGAAAATTCAGGATCATAGCCAAGCCCTCCTGGGCCTCTTCTGTTATCTTCTGGAAATGTTGCTATTTTTCATTTTGTGCTTAAGCTGGTGATCCATTTTGAGTTAATCTTTGGGAAAAGTTCTCTAATTCTTCAGCAAAGTTGGTGAAACATTTTCTTTTATCCATTACTTCAGTTTTGCTCCATTGTCAAGGATCTGATAACTGTGTGTAGGTCTGTTTCTTTGATCTGTTATTTTGTTATTTGACAATGTTACAGTAGCAAATAACCCCATAAGATTAAATGGTAAACACTGTAAGAAAAACTAGTTTATCTGTTGAAAGAGCAGTCTTTCTGGTTCCACTGATTAATCACCTCCACTTAGGACCACTCCTAAGCAGGCAGTTTCACCTTAAGTCTTACGAAATAGAAAGCAGGAATAACTACTGTGTTGAGATAGTGAACTTTTCCTGCTTGTAGTCCCACCTCCTAGCACAGTGTTTCTGGATCTGGCTACTGACCCATAGATCTCAGGAGCAATCTCTTCCTTTCTTTTTCTTACCCCTTCTCTAAACATGCTTTCTTTCTTTTATTTTTTATTTTTTATTTTTATTTTTTGGTCTTTTTGAGACAGGGTCTCCCTGTAGCCCCAGCTGTCCTGGAACTCCCTCTGTAGACCAGGCTGGTCTTGAACTCACAAAGATCTGCCTGCCTCTGCCTCCCGAGTGCTAGGATTGAAGGCGTGGGCTACCACGCCTGGCTAAACATGCTTTCATTAATGCTTTGGCTGCCCTAGTATGTTATATTCCTTTACATTTTCTATAAAGCTTCCTTCTCTCTACCATGTGGCTGCCAGTTTGCCATGTGTCTGACCGGCTCAAAACCCCACTCAGGCCTCATGTTTTGTTTTTTTTTTTTCCTTCTCCCCTCCACTCTCCTCTTCAAGGCAGCTACTGAGATTTAAATTGTAATAAAATTGTCCTAAACCTTCTGTTTGGGTTCGTTCTTAAATTATTTTATGAATGAGACTAAGAGCCCTCTAGGGGACGCTCTTTCTCCCTGTTTCAAGGGTACCATACTTTGTGACTAAGGAAAATGTACTGTCAATCCTGAAGTCAGTATCCATCCCCTCCCCTTTTGCTTCTTGCTCCTTGTGCTTATTATTTTCATTCTGTTCCCATACAATGAAATCTTTAAAATATGACATGCTAGGATTGGATGTTACTTTACTATATCAGCAGTTTTTACATCTCTGGGTTCATATAGCCTCAAAACAATCTTCTGCTAATACTTCTTAGAATAAATGATATATTCCTGTTACTACAATCCCGGTCTGGCCCACTTGGATACTGTTATTCTCCTTGTGGTATCACAGACTTCAGTGTTTGCAGTCCTGTTCATATTTATAAAATACACTTAGAACTTAGCTGAGAAACATTTGTTCATTCTCTGAAAGATATTTCTCTGTTTCATGTAACAAATTCAAGTGTTAAGAAAGTTTATCTCTCCAGCAATGGATGAGTGTTCCCCTTTCCCCACACCCTCTCCAGCACTTGGCATCATTTGTTTTCTTGATCCTAGCCAGTCTTACTGGAGTAAGATGGTATCTTAAGGTGGTTTTAATTTGCATTTCCTTAATTATTATCGATGTTGAACACTTCTTAAGGTGTTTCTCAGCCATCTCTAATTCCTCCTCTGTGAAGTCTCTGTTCAGATCTTTGCTCCATCTTCTGAGTGATTCATTTGTTTTCTTTCTTCTTTGTTTTTTGGGTAGCTTGTATACTCTGGAAATTAATGCTTTGTCGGATGTATCTGCTGTGAAGGTTTCCTCCCATTCTGTGGGTTTTCTCTTCACTTCCTTTATTGTTTCCTTTGATTGGGGTGAATGGTGAAACTACAGCAATATAGCCTGGACACTCATTTAATCAACTTGATTGAACATACAAGTCCCCCATCCTGGATGGTGGGACCCATGAGCTGTGTGGGTTTGGGCACAACTGCTCGCAAATTGGTTTTACATGAAGGATGCTTGTACTCACAAATTATCACTTATTGTTAAAAAAAAATGAAAACAAAACAAAACAAAAAACCCAGAAAGATGCAGAAAAGTTACGGCAGAATGCATGATTTGGGATGGGTAGGGGTGGGGTGGGGGGAAGGGAAGGGGATATATGCCTGAACTGAATTGGAAAATGATGTATGAAATACACAAAGCATCAATAAAAAAAGTTTATCTCTAAATTCTATTCAATTTTCAGAGAGTAGTTCATATGTGCTACATACAACTTTAAGGCAGATTAAAAATGAGCACAATATAAATGAAGATTTTTCCATCCAGAAGTCAGTGTCTCTTTCTCTGCACTTCAAGTCTGGCATGGCCCTATGCTTTGCTTTGATCAAGACATTATGCTGTATGGGAACTAGAAGCAAAGACTCAAGAAGCTTTCACTATCTATCACTACTCTCCAAGGCTAAATGAAGAGTAATAGTAACTGAGGAGGCCGCAAGGTTCAGCTCCAGTCCCAAATGCAAGACAAGTAAGATAATCTCGAAGTTTCTACTTTGACTACACACACAAGTTTCTACTTTGACTACACACACAAGAAAACAATGAATTGCTGAGATGCAAGGCAGAACTTGACAGGGTAATAAATCCCATTCTGTTTTAGGATAGGTCATTTGACTTGCTATTCAGTAATAGCTGAAACACACACATAAAAACAAAAATAAACAAAACCATAGAAGCAGTTATAAAAACAAACAAACCCGGGGGATGGAGAGATGGCTCAGTGGTTAAGAGCCCCGACTGCTCTTGCAGAAGACCTGGGTTCAATTCCCAGCACCCACATGGTGGCTAAGAACTGGCTTTAACTCCAGTTCCAGGGGAATCCAACACCCTCTTCTGACCTCCACAGCATTGCACAACATGGGGTGCACCAACCTACATGCAGACAGTAGTACATTCATACACAGAAAAAATAATAAGGGCCGGGCGTGGTGGCGCATGCCTTTAATCCTAGCACTTGGGAGGCAGAGGCAGGCGGATCTTTGTAAGTTCAAGACCAACCTGGTCTACAGAGCGAGTTCCAGGACAGCTGGGGCTACAGGGAGACCCTGTCTTGAAAAGACCAAAATAATAATAATAATAATAATAATAATAATAATAATAATATTAATAATAATAAATAATAAGCCTTAAATAAAACAAAGCCATTGTTGCCATGGCGATTTTTAATTATTTGGGTTCCTGCAGTTAGGATGGTTGGACAACTACAAAAATGATATTCAACATCATATCTGATTTATTTTTCTTCTTTAAATTGAGAGCTTTAGAGAAGTATTGAAAAAACTCATATCTAAATTTTAAAATTAGAACAATAAAGAAGATTGTCAAAGTTAACTTTGTGTGATAGAACCACAGGTGGCTTTTAATTTCATCTTCACATTCCTTTTTTTCTTTTTTTTTTTTTTTTTTTTTTTTTTAAAGGTTTCCAAAATGGCATGCTATATTTTTAGCGAGAAGAGTTATTTTAAATTCCACTGTTGCAAGGTTTATAGAAATTTAACAGCAAGATAGAAAAAAAAAATCACAAGAATTAATGCCTAAAAGTCCAGGCAAATATTTAAGATCAAATGAAAGCTTCCCTCTGAGCACTACAGTAACACACACATGAAAAACCATAGGAGGCGTGAACTTAAAATTAGGTTATAACTCATGTTGACTAAATTGATTTTAATGGATATATGGCAAAATTAATAATTACTAATAAATGTTATTTGTGTTCTAGTTGTATGGGCACTGACTAGTTCAAATGGAGCTATGCAGACAAAAGAACATGAAAATACTTTCAGGTGAATTAATGAGAATGTTTTCATTGTAAGAAAGTGTAGTTGAAATACAAGCTTTCATTGTTCTATTTCATATTGAGTGACAAGTTGGCAAATGGTCATTTTTCTTTTATTTGTTAAAATTTACATCTATTTCACATGCTTTTATGTTTGAAAAATATTTTTTAAAAAATAGATCAAATGCAAGCATGAGTCCTAGTGAAGTTTAGCAATCAAACTAGTAAAATGAATGTTTTTTTTTCCTTTGTCACATGTTTATATTAAAATTACAAAGCGGCCTTCTTTAGTATGATGCTTATGAATAAGAGTACAGAAAATTGCATGATTATCTATTCTAAAGTGTTTGCACATCATGATTTGCTTTGACTAAAATTCAGTTTAGTTTTTGTATTAAAAAAAAAAAAAAAACTGTTAGCCTGATCCTTCCACCTGCTCTGCTGGGCACAGGGGTGGCAAGGCCAGGAAGCTTCCCCAGAATCCAATGCTCAATTCAATACATATGCAAATAGGGCACCCACAACCCTCCCCAGGATGCCACCACCAGGCAAGTTCTAGCCCTCACTTTTAACTTCTTTTGAATGTAAAGTTTGGCCTGCTTCAGCATTATCTGTTGTCTGTGTTATCCGATTTGTAGGCCACTATTGGAAAATCACTAACAAGAAAATTACGTAATAATGTAGACAGAGGATCTAAAACTGCTAAGCTATTACTGAGGACTCAAAGGAACTCTCTTCAAGTAGCTGAATCTTCACAAATGCTGTTTCAAGAATGCCTGTGATTTTTCAAATAAAAATATTAGAAATTAGAATACTATAGGTTTTACTTTTTTTTTTTTTTTTTTNTTACATTTTCTTCTGTTAAGTATGGCAGGGTCTTCGTGTGGTTTATAACATCTCCTAACCATTAGAGGATGTAAGCTTGTGGCATCAGCCATGGGTTATCCCTCCAAGGAGAGAGCTAACAGCCAATTAGATTTGATATATATATATATATATATATATATATATATGGCTGTAAAAGCTCATTTTGATAGTTTTTTTTCAGATACTTGTAGAAATTATCCTTTAATACTGTACCGAATTTCAACAGTTCCTTGAAAATTAGTTGTAATGTTTAACCATACACTGTATCAGTGAGCATTCTATGCAATGCTATAAAAAATTCATTGTTAGCCAGGCCTTTAATCCTAGCACTCAGGAGGCAGAGGCAGGTGGATCTTTGTGATTTCAAGGCCAGCCTGGTCTACAGAGTGAGTTCTAGGACAGCTGGGGCTAGAGGGAGACCCTGTCTCGAAAAGACCAAAAAAAAAAAAAATTCATTGTCCTACCTTGTATTTTGAGTGGATCTTATGCACAGGCATGATGTCACACCAATCAATGGTCATTTGAAACTGTACATTGTATTATACAGAGTTCAAATGTTGACATGTATCATTATGGATCTAAAAAGTCTCATTTGATACTATCATCACCAGTCTGATCAGAAATTACTTTTAATGCTTGAAACCTGTCAAATTTGAAGTCAACAATGTATATTTTTGAAAGTTCTAATTTTAGCTTAGAAGCTTGGCAGGCAAATATTATTTCCCTTGAAGTGAGTAGCTCATGTTTTTCATTTTTTATAAAGTACCTAACAAGTATCTGAGTCTGAAGAGATATCATTTTCCTGTTGATTGTCCCTTCAAGTCAAACTAAAGTTCCATGAGGGGAAACAACAAAAAGGTATCTAGTTCAGTTTGAAATTCAAATGATCACAGAAGTGTTTACTGTGCAAAATGCCTCACACTTTCATACTCTTCACTGGTATTTCACATTTTGACAGACAGAAGACTTTAAAGATAGCAAGTAAAGACAAGATTCAATAAGTTTAATAATTACTCTTGCTACATCAGAGACATTTTTAGTCAACATGGTGAAAAATGCAACCAAAAACACAGTACTACTGTTAAAACAGGCTTGACCTCACAGATTCCTGTCCAGGAGCCTGAACATCCATGAATCATTCTTTGAGAACTCACCAACACACTCTGGACAAATCAGTCATCCTGAAATACTCAAGAAGTCAATTTCCTTTCAGTACAGGAACAGTTTGCATCTCTCAAGCAGAGAATGATGTATGATGTCTTTCTCCTTCTGCTTCCTTTCCCCTTCCCTTCCTCTTCTTCCTAGGTCTCTGTTCCTTACCATTATTAGTTTCATTATGGAAAACAGTGTAATACTTAAATATGGCTAATCATATTCTTTCAGCAAGAGTTTCATCAATGTCATTAGCCTCAAGGATCATATTTTAATATTGGAGCCCACCTAAGTCATGCATCCCAGGAAGCCAACTGAGGCAGAATTCCCAAGAAATAATTATCCAGGACTGCACTCCTGCAATCCAAGAAAATTTGCTGCAATATCCTGCAATCATACCTCACCAGAGACCAGAATCAGGCCTCAGTCTCTTTCGAGATGCTGCTACTGCTAGCAGTCACAGGTCCCAGTTTCCCTTGAGAAGCTTCTACTGATACCAGCCACAGACCCACCTATGCCCATTCTCCATCTCATCTCCTTGTCCCCAATTTCTTGTAAACTCACTTCCTTATGTCATTTGGGGGACATTCTAATGCTAGTCATCCTAATCCGACACAGGCAGGCCAGCCACCATGCCTGAATTAAACCTGACTTCCTTTTCATCAGAGTCCTGATATTATCTCCTTTTTAAGAAGCTGGGTCCCCCCTCAACATGAACTTAACACATATAATGTAACATATTTGCTTATAATTAATATATTCAGGAATAAAAACTCAGCTATCCCAAGACCACATGTCTCAAAGAGACATAAGAAAGGTGTCTAGTGAACTTGGAAAGAATAGTATTGGAAGACATTTTCTGAAACAAGGATGTTTTCAGGGATCACAAAAGCCATATTAGTAAATTCTCTGAATGTTTAGAGCAAGATTTAACTCCTTAGTATTACAGATTTGCTCCAATCTATCAAGAGGCCATTTGTTGGGAGAAGGCTTCAATGCTGATGACTTGTTTGACTACGTAAGTCATTCAACCAAAGCCACTATTTAGAGTGAAAGAAAACTTTCTTTTATAATTGTCCTAATTCAGGGGCTAGAGAGATGGCTCATTGGTTAAGAGCACCCACATTGGCAGCTACAGACCATACATAACTCCAGTTCCAGGGGATCTGATGCCTTCTTCTGACCTCTTTGGGTACTGCATGACATAAGTGCACTTATATTCATGCAGGCAATCACTCAAACACATTAAAAAATAATAATGGAATTGTCCTACTTTCATTGAGCTTGGTATTGTTCATCCCAGATAAATAGGAGGGCAAGCTGACTCCATGATAATTTTTTTAATGGGACCAGTTTCCAGAACCTCGACATTAAACTTGTAGGGCCTAATCTGAAGAACAACTGAGGCATAGAAGAATTAAATCATGGATTGCTGGTATTTGTATCAGCAGGAAAAAAATATCAGTTTTCTCAGCTTACTGACAGTCACTCTCCAAAGAACTAGTATCTGCTTTTAATTTTTATGTTTTATGAATCCAAAATTGCTTTTTGTGTTCTCTGTTGTGTTATTAACATTCTACTTCTGTGGACTATAACAAATTTTCCCACCTGGAATTGAGGGGTACTGCAAGCTACTGTGGGGTATTCTTGTTTTTTTATACTTTCTCTCAGACATAAGAAAAAAAAATTAATTTAAGCCTCAGAGAGTTAGTTTCTTGTATCTGAGCCCCCACCTGCAAGCAAACCTGCCATTCAACCGCAGGCTCCAAGCCAGCTTCGGCTGGTACTACCAAGTCTCCAAATACCAGAAGACAGATGCTGCTGTATGAGCTCTGAGTGAAAAGGGGTGACACTCCTCTGGAAATTTATTAAAGATTTTTTTAATTGAAAACAAACCTAATCTAGACTGATCACAAAAATCAGAATGGATTTAATTAAAAAAACAAACAACTAAGTAACTAATAAAAATAAAACTCATTCTTGGTTGTAGACCAAGGAGCTTTGAACACAGAGAAAAAAGTATCAACATTTTTTCTTCTTTCTGTGATTGTATCATTTTCTCCCTTATGGACACTAATTGGGTACTAAAAATGACATTCTGACTCCGTAAATATTCCTACATCTGTTCCTAGTTCCTCTTTCTTTTTCCATGAACACACACTTGCTATTTGTAGTTAGATTTGGAGGAAGAAGGGAGAGAGCATCTATTCTTGTCCTTCCCGTATGGTTCTGTCCCTTCTGTCTCTTGGGCAATTTTGGTTCTACAGTTCCATTGTGTAGAAGGTCTAAAGGAAATAATTTTTCATTTTTAGAATGATTTAAAAAATTTTGAGGCTGATTTTAACACTGCAGAAAACAAATGTTGCCATTATGATGTGTCAAGTTAATTTAAGGAATCTAAAAATCTTCATAATTTATATACATACATGAAGAAGCATTTAAAACTTGTCAGAAAAATACTGAATTTTCTTTTTTTTTATTCCAGCACTTGCTTTTGATATAAAACTAACTGAATTATTTCCTATTTAATCTTGGTTAAAACAATGAAGTAAGGTACTCGCTTCTTTTTTTCACCATGAATAAATTAGTATTAAATAAAAACAGATTACATGAACAGTTTCTATGTGTTTTAACTATTTTTTTTCTGACACTTTCACTAAGTTTTTATTTTGTCTTCTACATTATCTTGGGAAGGGCTTCTTGTTCTTGTCTGAATCAGAGAAGACTACACAGTCTTTTAGGTCACCCACACAAGGCTGCTTACTCTCATGTTTTGCAGTAAAGGTAACACCACTCATAAGTTGGCCCTGATATGCTTGGGAAAAGACAGCCATACTTTCCTAGAAATATCCTTTCCTCCATCTAAAGGCAAATCATAACACATCCGTGCCTTCTATCTATTGGGAAACTAACATTTCAGGGCATGGGAACAAAACGAAGATAACGCAATCAATATCTAACATTACTCAAGGTCAAGGTGAATGTAGAAAAATGAATAAATTTGATGATAATTGATCACTGGTGCCATGAGATGAAAGACACAGAATTGTATAATAGGTGGCCTAGTATTTTCATTTCCAAGTAGGAATCTTGGACCTGCAATACCTCTACATAAGAGTGGGAGAGAAACAATTATTCTTTTAACAAATTCGAAATAAAATAGGGAATGCCCATTTATCTGTAGTGAATAAATTTGTCTTAATAGCATATTAGAGGCAGGCGGATCTTTGTGAGTTCAAGGCCAGCCTGGTCTACAGAGTGAGTTCCAGGACAGCTGGGGCTACAAGGAGACCCTGTCTCAAAAAGACAAAAATAAATAAATAAATAAATATTGTTGCTCCAAAAAGAATTCAACGAACTCCCTTGAAATACTGTCTACCTGGGTTGTCTCATACTGGTTAAGAGACCTCACCAACTGTGGCTAATTCTAATATAACATGATTTTCTATTCATGCCTGAGCTTTGTGCAGCCCCCTTCACAGAGCAGGAAGTTCCTCTGTTGGAGAGGGCACATTGCACAAGTCTTGGTCAGCAATATAATCCATTTACCTTGGCATTTTTGTGACAATATAAACCTGCTAAATTATTATTATTAATGTAAACTTGAAACATTCCACATTTTGTGGGACTGATTTTTGATAATGTGTTATTGTATGTCTGTAATTGACATCATTTGCCAAAAATTAGTGTTTCTTGGGCAAACCAGAACTCTTAACACTGAGATTAGAAAGGGCAGTTGGGGCTGAATGTGGAATGAAATAACACATGATATCATTGGTACTGAAGACATTTGAAAACTCAGATCTTATCCTTTTTCTGAAACAGGATCTGGAGATATGGTTTACCAACTAAGATCATTGGCTGCAGGTTCGGTTGCCAGCAGTCACTAAATGGCTAACAATGATCTGTAACACCAAATCAGTAGGAATGATTTATGGACACATACTTGAGAATTAATTAATTAATTAATAATGAATGTATGTTTGAAAAGTAACATACGCAAGCTACAATCCACCCATTGGAAACTATGGAAGTTGTGAATGGTGAACTAGGAAAGAGATATTAGGGATGAAAAGTTGGATGGTCTAAGGAGATAAGGGTGGAGCAGAACTCAGACTTCATACTGCCCCAATGAAGCTGGAGAAATCATTTTGAGCAGATCCAGAGCACAGGTCTGGGATACAGATGATTCTAATAGATTTCTAGGGAACTAGTGACCTCTGATTTCCAGCCCACCCTTAAAAACTTATTTTTAGCATCAGGCTTTTATTTCTTTCAGGTAAGTTGTAATGTTGTTATAATTGATAATGTCTGCACAGTTCTAAGGGATCCACCACCCTCTTCTGGCTTGTGTGGACATTTGCTTTATAGGTGTATTTACTACATGCAGGCAAAATATGACATACATGCAAAATAAAAATACACTAATTAAAATGTAAAAATAATAAAAGACATACAGAATTTAAGGACTTAGTGGAATAATTGTTAATGGATTTTGAAGATAAAATACTAGCAGGCTTATTTCTCTTCTCATTCCTGCATTGTCAGTATTCTTACATCATACAGCAGAAGAAATGAAATTGATGGAGAGACATTAATTGGAATCACAGAGCAATGGTGTTCTAGAGAGCAAATTCTTTCATGGATCTCTGTCTTAGGAAAAAGGAAATATGAAAACTAGAGAAATCACAGATAACTACCAGTATGCTTACATACCCATAATCAAAATGATATAATTACCAGGAAAATAATCTTGACATGAGAATCTAATTCTTTAAGATTAAAGGAGTTTCTGAAATGGCAAAATAGTTTATAATATCTACTGAGGACTACAAGAGGCACTTGGCCTGTCAGATTTCATCCTCATAGTCTTCCTACCAAATGGGATCTTCTATCTTCATTGCACAAGATAATGGTTTAAATTAAGTAGCTTGTCCTAAATTGTACAAGTAGGAAGTAATGAAACCAAGATTTGTACTAAGTTTGGTGTCAGGCTCCATGTTCTTATTCATTTATCATACTAATAAATTGGAATACTAGCTCTATATGAGCAGAATCTAGGGAAATGGATTTTGGTAGTCTGCATTAAGAGCCTTTCATGCATTCTAGGTAAAACATTAGGGAATCTGGACTCCATGTGATTCATATATAACATGGTAGCATATTTCATTCTTTTCTAAATACATGGAAGAAAGGAGCATAAAAAATCATGTTATTCATTTGAAATCTCTGAAAGACAAAGAGTGCTATTTATATTCTGATTTAAGAAAGACTGTATTCAAAAGTAGCCTTTTGAAAAAGGGAAGTTGTTGAAGAAAAAACACAAGCAAAAAACAAACCTTCAATGCAGTAAACATGACTAAGAAAAAAAATCACGTGCTTCATTAATCTGATATACTTAACTGCCTTATTTCTGTTTTTCTGGGTTATGCTTATGACAGAATATCACTGCAAACTTCAAATGTTTCCAACCATCAATAAATATAATCTACTTTAAATGCCTAACATAGGATTCAAGGCTCTCCATATGTTGAGTTCAACTTCATATTCTATATTTAACACCCTCTGACATTATACTAAAAAATATGAACTAGAAAAGTAAAGATCTCCAAGACTCCAACATTTCCAGCTAGGATGTTTTTATGTGCGTTCACCTGGAACTAGAAATGTTTATATAAATTCCTAACCTTACCCAAGTCATCTCCTAAATAAAGTAATATCTTGGCTTGAAGGAAAATTTAAAAAGCATTTACAGTATAGTATATATAGCATAGTGGTCATAACTATATATTAGAATATTACAATATTAAAATATTTTAGTATTATTTACTGACATCTGTTTTGTTGGTTAGTTCTTTGTGTACTTCATAAATAACTGTTTTCTTAAATTTACAAACCAAAGGCTTGTAGCAAACAAGTCTGTTACCACCATATTTACCCAACACACATGTTCATTACATAACTGTCACGTTTTGATAATTCTGAAAATATTTTGATCTCTTAGTAAATATATGATCTGTGATCACTGATTTCTGTTGATACCATTATAATTGTTTTGATATACTGTGAACCATTTCTATATAGATAGAAATTTAATAAATAAATGTCAATTCTGACTGCTTCTGACACTACATAGCCATTCCCATCCCTTTCCTTAGTGCTCCCTTGCTCATGAGACATAATAACAATGAAACTAGGTCAATTATGTATATATGACTGAAAGGAGAAGTTGCACGTCTTTTGCTTTAAATCTAAGGCTAGAAACAATTCAGCTTAGTCAGAAAGGGAGCTTCATTGAAAGCTTAAGTAGGCTGAAAGCAAGAACTCCTGTGCCAATCACTTAGCCAAGCTGTCAGGGTCAAGACAACGTTCTGGAAAGAAATTAAATGCCATTCCAGTGACCACACAAATTATAAGAAAACCAACAGCCATTCTGCTGATAGGAAGAATTTTAGTGATCCAAACAAAAGATCAAACTGAGCATGACATTCCTTTATACCAAATCTTAATCTAAAGTACCCATTTCTTTGAAGGGCGAGGAAAGTAAGGGATTCAGATGAAAAATTTGAAATTAGAAGTTGATTCCCTTGGCTTAAACTAAAAGCCATTTCTGTAAGTTAAATGTACAAGTAAAAGTAACAAATGCTGATGTAGAAGACACAGTAAATTATTATTCTATTATCCAGCTTGGATAATAGTAGAATGTGACTCCATGAACAGCTGATTTTCAGTGTATACCAAAAGCCAAAAATGAAACTGACTCTCTGTACCCAGGTAAGAGAAATCAACACCATACTTCAAAGCTTCAAGACTCAGGCACTCTCATTTATTAGATGTTAATGTAGTTAGTGACCAAGTTAATGTCCATGTTCATTTACCATTGTGAAAATCCATATGAGGGCCTTAGGAATTAGTGTATCCACCTACTCTGCCTACACTCCATATATGGAACAAACATTGGGTGGCAGAATGTTTGGTCAGCATGGTTTATGGAATATTTTTAATAAAATATTTTATTGATATTTTGTGTATTTCTTTTTTAAAATAGAAGTAAACTTTTATTTTTTATCATTCATTTATTTTTAAGGGATTCACAATATAAGAGCACAGGTGTTTTCAGATCACATTAACATTGCTCAATTTGCCATACAATTAGATAATTGGCTCTAGCATCCACAGATGAGGGATACCATTCGTCGTTTGTTTTTCTGGGATTGTGTTACTTCACTTAGCATGATATCTTCTAGCTCCATCCATTTACCTGAAAAACTAATGATGTCATCTTTCTTTATCACTGCATAGAACTCCATGTGTAGATGTACCACATTTTCTCTATCCACCCATCAGTTGAGGGGCACTTGGGTTGGTTCCAGCTCTTCGCTATTGTGAAGAGAGCTGCAATAAACATGGCTGTGCATGTATCTCTGTGATAAGATGAGTCTTGTGGGTATATACTCAGGAGTGGTATGGCTGGGTCAGGTGGCAAGTTCATTCCAAGTCTTCCAAGTATTCTACACACTGCTTTCCATAATGATTGCACAAATTTACATTCCCACCAGCAGAGATGAGTGTTCTCCTTTCCCAACAACCTCTCCAGTACTCCGTATCATTTTTTTTTCTTGATCCTAGCCAGTCTTATCTGAGTGAAATGGTATCTTAAAGCGGTTTTAATTTGCATTTCCTTAATTATTAGCAACTTGAACAATGTTTCGTGTATTTCATGCATCATTTCTCAGTCCAATTTAGACACATTCCCTTTTCCATATCCCCCACCCCATCCTCGTTCATGCATTTACCACACATGTCTTGCTTCTTTTTCTCAGTCTTTTTAAAGTTGTTCTCTGCAGAGGTTTATTATTTTGGCAGAATTTAGCTGTTTCAGTCAGTGCTTTGACCCATTCCTTTTGTCATTGTTGTTCCTTCCCATTTGTATTGCCCCACAATATGCCTATATATGTCATATATATACTAAAATTATGACCTCTGAAAATAAACTGTATGTTAATTCCAAAATATGTTTAGGAGTTTATAATTTGCCCTTTAGTTTTATATTATTCTAAAATATTAATAAATACCTTCACCCATGTACCACAATTACAAAGTCTGAAAATAAGTGGTAAGTTAATTCTAGAGCCTGTTAAGGGATTCACATTATAACAGCACAGTTATTTTCAGATATAAAGAAATATAACATTAATATTCCTCAGCTTGCTCTAGACATTTGGTGCTTGCATCCACAAATGAGCGGTACCATTTGTTGCCTGTTTCTGGGACTGTTACTTCACTTAGCATAATGGCTTCCAGTTCCATTCATTTACCTGCAAAGTTCATGATATCATCTTTCTTAAACTCAAGAGCTTTTGTACAGTGAAAGAAACAATCAAAGAAGTGAAGAGAAAACCCACAGAGTAGGAGGAAACCTTCACCCGTGATACATCTGACAGAGCATTAAAATCCAGAGTGTATAAACTACTCAACTAATAAAGGAGAAAGAAAACAAATGACCCTCTCAAAAAATGGAGTAAAGAGCTGAACAAAGACTTCACAAATGAAGAAATAAAGATGGCTGTGAAACATCTTAAAAAGTGTTCAACATGGCTAATAATTAAGGAAATGCAAATTAAAACCATCTTAAGATTTCATCTTACTCCAGTAAGACAAGCTATGATCCAGGAACCAAAGGATACCAAATGCTGGAGAGATTCTGGGGAAAGGAGAACACTCATCCACTGCTGGTGGGAATGCAAACTCGTGTAACCCCTATGGAAATCAGTGTAAAGAACTTTTAAGAAACTGAAAATGAGCCTACCACCTGACCCAGTTATACCACTCTTGGGTATACCCAAAAGACTCATCCTTCTGCAGATAGACATGCACATCTACGTTAATTGCAGCTTTCTTCACAATAGTGAAGAGCTGGAAGCAACCCAAGTGTTCTTCAACCAACAAATGGATAGAGTAAATGTGATACATCTACACAATGGAATTCTATGCAGTAATAAAGAAAGGTCTATGGAATATCTTAGACCCACCAATAAGATCTGCTACTAACACTCAAATGAAGATTCCTTACAAAATATTATTTCTCATTGTCAATGATCCTAGCTACTGGTGAAGTCTGACGAGATGTTTAATGAGAGTGGTGTTGTTCCACATTTGCCGAAACAACATCCATTCTCCAGCTGATGGTTCAAAGATTAAGTTTACTTTCACGCCTTATTATTTAAGAAACATATTTCATACAGCTATTTATGCCACACCTAGGGATTCTCTGGATGACCTGTGCAAAGACAATTGAAAACCTTCTGAGAAGGATTCATCATCATAAATGACATTAATAACATTTATGATTGATGGGAGGTGTGGTGGTTTGCATGAGTGTCCCCCATGGGCTGTGTGTATTCAGACATTTGTCTCCAGTTGGTGTCGCTGTTTTGGGACGTCTTAGAAGGTGTGGCCATGCTGAGGGAAGTGTGTCACTGGGGGCAGGCTTGGTGAGTTTTGACAAGCCTCATGGTCTCCAGTTGCCCTCTCTGCTTCCTGTGTTCTTTACGAGATGTGACCCTCGGTTTGCCGCTCCAGATCCAGCCGCCACACCTCCCGCCACAATGGACTAATTCCCTGGAACCGCCAATCGTAAGCTCAAATAAACTCTTCCTTTTATAAGTTCCTTGGTCATGGTGCTTTATCATAGCAACAGAAAAGTGACTAATACAAGAGGTCAAGCATCAACATAAATAGCATTGTGAAGGAAGTTGATTGAAACCGTCAAGGATAATTTTGAGGGCTTCACCATTTATGTGGAAGAAGTTACTAAGGTTATAGTAGGATTAGTAAGAGGGCTAGAATTAGAAGAGGATTTTGAAGGTGTGCCTGAATTTCTGCAGTATCATGATAAAGTGTTCATGGTAGAAAAATTATTGCTTCTCATGGATGACCAGAGGAAGTAGATTTGTGATGAAGAGACTGTGAACACTGTTGTTATGAACTAACGGTTTAGAATATGATGTGAACTCTGTTAATAAAACAACAGTAGGACTGCAAAGACTTGACTATAGGTCTGTCTGAAAAAAGTTTCAGGGTTTGTAAAATGTTATGAAACATCACCACCTGCTCCAAAGAAGACTCTCCTGACAGGAAACATTCACTCACAGTGGCAAACTTTACTCTTGGAGAATTTTAGCGATCAGCTGAAGCCACCCAAAACTTCAACTAGCCTTCCTTGCACAGTCAGCAGCCATCAACATCTGAAGTCTCAGATCTTCATTAGCTCTGTTTCTTCTTTTTGTTTTTCGGGTTTTTTTGTTGATGATAAGTGTTTTTTATTTCTTGCTTGCTTGCTTGCTTGTTTGCTTGTTTGATACAAGTATTAGCTCAGAGTTGTGGCCTGCTATTTACTATGCAGTACAACCTTTCGAACTCACAATCCACCTGTGTCACCCCACCAAGTTGCATGATTGCAGGTTTGCAGAACCATGCCAAGTTAAGGTATGGATTAAGTAAGTGATATACATTGTTTATGGGGGGGTTAATGTTACTGAAACTTACATAGTTCATACAACAGTATAAATACAATTTTTAACCACAATATTAACAACCAAAATATTTCCATGACTTTCTCTGCTGTGATATTCATTTTATTTCAGTGGTCTGGAACTGACCCTGGCACATTTTGGTAGCATGTAATTAATTTTGAAATATAATTATTATTTACTCAAATAAAAAGCTTAATTAGACAATGAGTTAATTTCCTAGTTATGAATGAAATTATGAAACTGTTCTAAGGCCAAAAACAGATAAATATTGAAAACTATTTCACTTTTTCTTTCAATTAAAATTTAATATTATAGAGAAAAATCTTTTAAATTTATCCCACTAAAAGCCACTACTTTGAATTATATAGGTATTTTCTTCAGGTCTACACAGGAACCAGAGTAATTTAATTGTAGTTCAATTAATGAACAATAAATTAAATACCAACTGAGTAATTCAATTAAATCATTAAGAAAGCTTAAATAAGAATTTCCATGCATGGGACAGTTATTTTAGTCAACATAGTGGTTAAAGCAGATTTATAGCTCCACAGTTCATTCTGCTGCTTGGCACTCAGATGTGATGAACTGTGAATAAAGTGCGTTTGACAACCACTATGGCCAGTTAAATCCGCATATACCCTATCACATGTGACATCTTAAAACATCTCAACTCATAATGTTTTAGTAACTCTTTCAAGAAAAAAAATCATTATAACTCTTTACTGCTAATTTACTCTTAAAACATATAATTACTCAGAAGGAAAATTCCAATTTGTCTTCAATCATTAATCAGCAAATCAAATTAGTTAGTCATTTTCCCACTTTGAATGATTTGAAAAAAGATGAAATATTATAGAAGATCTGTTTTAAAACAGAAAAAGTGTCTGAGGGATCCCCAGCCCTAAGTGAAATATCAACAATGGAACCTCTTTATCTAAGGTTCTAAGGTTCATGGAACAAAGCAGAACAGCAGAACTGGGTGAGGGGTAGAGACAATACTAATATATTTCTCAACTCTCACCAGCGAAGTTCCCCTGTGCAGCAGAGTATGATGCATACAGAAGACCACAACTGGCCAAAATGTAAACAGTAAGCAACTGCAGAGAGTATGTCCCTAGATAACACTTCTATATTAAACCTCACCCACCCACAGCTAGGGGCCATTGCAGAAGAGTGGTCAGAAGGATTGTAAGAGTTGGGGATGGTGTATGATCATAAGGAAACAGAGTTTTCCAGGCCTCTGAGAACTTGTTCATATGATCTTTCAGTAATGATGACAGCATGCACTCAACTCATGTAAACTCTGTCAGACAATAACCCTCTATAAAACTGGAGAAGGGGGTAGCAGGCCCCAATATTAGCTGAAGAACTTTTAGCAGCTTATTACTGCTGGGTGAGAGAGAGTTTATCTTTAAGGGAGAGACTCTAGATAGGCTAACTAGAGCCCAGTGGATGAACTTGCACTAAGGAACATCCTGGTACAGATACTTGACTAGATAGGTCGATGCTGGCATGGTAGTGCAGCCCTTTAAATCCCAGGACTCAGGAGGCAGAGGCAGGAGGATCTCTGTGAGCTCATGGCCAGCCTGGTCTACTTAGGAAATTCCAGGCCACCTGGGGCTACAGAAAGATCCTATCTCAAAAAAAAAACAAAACAAACAAATAAACAAACAAACAAAAAACTTCAACCCCCCCCCAAATGCTTAACCAGATGGAAATCTGATATGTGTGTGTGTGTGTGTGTGTGTGTGTGTAGGGGGAGGAATATGGAACGGACATGGACAGAGGACAGTATATAAAGAGGATTAAGAAGTTGTGTTTGAGATGCACAAAAATTCAATAAAATGTACAAGACTAAAAATAAAGTGAAAAGTTATAAGAAATTATTTTTTTGGTGTTTTTGAGACATGGTCTCCCTGCAATCCCAGCTGTGCTGAACTCACTTTTGTAGACCAGGCTGGCCCTGAACTCAACAGAGATCCACCTGCCTCTGCCTCCCCAGTGCTGAGATTAAAGGTGTGCACCACTTCGCCTGGCTAAGAGATGATATCTTAATTAGAATAGCATTTCTCTTTAGCTCCTCATCTCTGTAAAAGATCTCAGTGAGAACTTTTTCTATTCAAATCCTACTTCCCAGCTTTTGTCTGGACTCAGTCCACCTCCCATGCTTTGTAAGGCACATGTGCTCACAGGACCTGCTTTTAGGGCATTCCAGATCATCTCTATTCCTGAATCCCTCTGCTGTCACCACAGTAGCAACTTTTCAGCTCTCTCTAGGATTAACACAGAGCTTTCTACCTCGTGTTTCTTCCCAAGTTGAACTTCCTTCCTTCTAGCTTATCCCTTTGAACAGAATATGTGCAGTTTCCTCCTAAGTCCTCTCTCTTTGCTTTGCTCCTGCCATTCTTCTTCCTGATCTACATTTCTCTTTTCTCTCCTTGACTCGATCTTCAAGATAGGCGTATGGTATTTGTCTCATGTACATGTGTCTCAAGCACATTCTAGTTTCTGTTGCTCACACCAAAGTCTGTTTTCTTTATGTATTTCCTCTCTAGGACTGTATGCTAATAACTCCTGATAAAGTCTTCCAACACTTCTTTCCTAGTATGACTGGTTAATATTATGTGATTATTAAAATCTGAATTTAGCAGTCTGGGTACTTGATAAAATTGCAACTTAAAATGTGTTTTGCATAAATTTGAATAAGGAAATAAAGTTAAAATTTCTTTAAAATTGGACAGTCCCCTTAAACATATACATGAAAATTGATGCCTCGTCCGGTGGCATAGCCCTATAACTTTACTACTTGGTAAGCTAAGGGAAGAGCATATCAAATTCAAAGCCTGCTATTCTATAGAATGAGTAGAAAACTAGCCTGGGCAACTTAGTGAAATCCTGTCACAAAAATTTAAAAAGTAAACAGAAGTCTGAAGAAGTAAATCACTGTTAAAGCTCTTACTCATCATACATGAGGCCCCAGGTTTAGTCCACAGTATTACAAAAAACAATAAACACACAAATAAAAATCCAAACCCTTTACAGATTATGATAAAAACAAGTAACCTGTACAATTTCATATTAGTAGTTCATTCAAACTGTAGGAAGTAAGAACTTAATCAACATCAAATTTTAGCTGCTATGTTGACTACTTCTGTCAAATGGGCACAAACAAGACACCTTAGAAGAGGAAACATCAATTGAGAAATTTCTTGGCCTTTTTCCTGATTTGATGTAGGATGGCCTAGCTTAATGTGGGCTGTGCCAACCTTATTCAAATGGGTCTGGGTGTTATAAGGGAGATAGTGGAGCAAGCCATTTGCGATAAATCAGTAGGCAGCTTTTCTCCATAGTTTCTGCTTCAATGTCAGCCTTCCGTTTCTGCCTTTAGTTCCTGCATTGTGTCCCTTCATGATGGACAGTGAAGTGAAAGCTGAAGTAAATTCCTCCCTAAGGTGGTTTTTGTCATAGTGTGGATCCCAGAAACAGGAAGGCAAACTAAGATAGCAACAATGGAAATTTTTTTTTATATGTTAACCATTCCGATACTATTTATTTAGACATCTTACTTTGTCACCCAGGTTGACCTAGTAGAACTCATTATGAAGCCCAGTCAGGTCTCACAGTTGCCATGATACTTCTGTCTCACTTCCCCAAGTGAGGAGATTACAGGCATGAGCTATCATACTCCACTTTTAATGCTACTAAGTCATGGTAATCATACAATAGGTTTCTATTTTAGTGATGACATCTCTCAAATAAGAGTTAAAATAAAGTGGATAGAAGGTCAGCCAGCGGTGCACACTACCTATGCCCAGCCGCCAAGGCCCATCTGTGTTGATCAGGCAGTAAACTGGCAGCCCACCTCTGCAGGCGCCATCCAACACTAGGACCATAGAGAGGAACTGCGTGCATGGATAGAAGGTCAAAGGATTCAAACCCCCCTCCCCCGCCCTGCTCAAGCTACTGATACTGAGGTGGAAAGTGTAAACTGCTGGTGCTGCAGTTAAAGCTGTTGGGAGGATTCAACTGTGTCAGTGATTGGAGGCTGCATAGCCAAAACTGAGGAAGAAACCAACAGGGAGCAAACTGAGTGACCAACCAATCCCCCATAACAACATTTGAGGTTAGCAACAGAAGGCAAACAAATAAACAAAGGGGGAAAAAACAACAACAATAAAAATACACATGCCAAAAACACAATGGAGAAGCAACAATATGGGAAAAGCTCAAAATAAATCCCCACCAAACCCGACCACTCCTGTAGAAGATCCCAACAACCATATCTCTCTGGAAGGGAACCAAGATTCGGACCTTAGAAGAACAATTGTAGACATATTCAAAGACTATAAAGAACAAATCAGAGAACTAAAGGGAGAGAACTAAAAACTCATGAAGGAACTAGAAAGAAAGAATGAAAAACTCCGGAAAGAACTAAAAGGAGAGATTGATAAACTCAGAAAAGAACTAGAGGAAGAGAAATACAAACTCTGAAAAAAACTAGAGGAAGAGAAATACAAACTCCAAAAAGAACTGGAGGGAGAGAATGACAAACTCCGGAAGGAAATGGAAACATTTAAAAGATCTCAGGCTGAAAGAAAAAAGAGAGTGACCAGAAAAGCAAGGAGCTACAAGAAAAGAATGAAAAGCTCCAAAAGAAAGTGTAAATACTGAAGATATCGCAGGATGAAATAAAAAAGGAAATTGGACCATTCATCCAATCAGCAGGAAAGGATGGGATAAAGACTTAGAAGCAGAATGGAAGAAGCAGAAAAAAGAATATCAGACCTACAGGATAACACAGCACAGCTAGAAATCTCAAGTAATGATTATGAAAAATTAAAAAAAAAAAAAACAAGAGTGGAAAAACCAGGAAATGCGGGACACCATGAAAAGACCAAACCTCTGCATCATAGGGATAGAGGAAGGAGAAGAATCCCAAGAGAATGGTATTGATCAGATCTTCAACAGAATAATAGAAGAAAATTTCCCCTAACTGAAAAAAAGACAAACCCATAGAAATACAAAAAGCACATAGAATACCAAGTAGACAAGACCAGATAAGAAATTTCCCACATCATATCATAGTTAAAACACTAGATGCTCAAAACAAGGACAAAATACTGAAAGCCACAAGAGAAAAACAACAAGTTACATACAAGGGGAAACCCATCAGAATCACACCTGACTTCTCAGTGCAAACCATGAAAGCCAGAAGAACATGGACCAAAGTATTCCCAGTACTAAATGACTTTAGATGCCAACCCAGATTACTAAACCCAGCAAAAATGTCAATCATAGTTGAAGGAGAAAGAAAAATCTTTCAGGACATAAACAAAATGAAAGAACACATGTCAAAAAAACCAACACTTCAGAAAATACTCAAAGCAATTCAAAGAACAGAGGAAAGGAGCAACTATCCTTAAGCAACCCAAGAGAGAAATTACCAAAAGCATAACAGAGTAAATAAATACCTAGACCAAGAATGCAAACAAAAAATTAGTTGAAAGGAAACAACACACATCTCTCAATAATAACCTTAAATATTAATGGTCTAAACTCCCCAATCAAAAGACATAGACTGGGAGAATGGATTAGGAAACAGAATCCATCTATATGCTGCCTCCAAGAAACCCATCTCACCCTCAAGGACAGACAGCACCTTAGAGTGAAAGGATGGAAAAAAATATTCCAAGAAAATGGTACCAAAAATCAAGCAGGAGTGGCTATTCTAATATCAGACAAAATAGACCTCAGAGTAAAATTAATCAGAAAAGACAAAGAGGGCCATTATATCCCTATCAAGGGAACAATTAACCAAGACGATCTCACAATTTTAAATATTTACACACCAAACACAATCCTTCAGGACCTCAAAACACAGATTAATCCCAGTATGATAATAGCGGGGGACTTCAATACCACACTGAGTCACCTGGATAGGTCAACTGGACAAAAAATAAACAGAGAGACATCAGAACTGAACAACACAATACACCAAATGGACCTCACAGATATCTACAGAATATTCCATCTAAACGCCAGAGAATATACTCTCTACTCAGCACCCCATGGAACATTCTCCAAAATTGACCACATACTGAGAAACACCAACAAATACAAAAGGATTGAAATTATTCTATGCATTCTATCAGACCACAGTGCATTAAAGCTCAATATTAACACCAGGGTAAGCCCTACTAACTATAAGAACACATGGAGACTAAACAACACAAAACTGAACAATGAGTAGGTCAGAGAAGAAATAAAGAATGAAATAAAAGCATTCCTGGAACTAAATGAAAATGACAATACAACACAACAAAACCTGTGGGATACATTAAAGTCAGTCCTAGGAGGGAAATTTATAGCCCTAAGTGCCCACATTAAAAAACAGAAAGAAAACAAGTAAACGATCTAACACTGCAGCTAAAAACTCTTGAAAGACAACAACAAATGAATCCTAAACCCAACAGACAGGAAGAAATAACAAAAATCAGAGCAGAAATCAATGAAATAGAAACAAAGAAAACAATACAAAAAATCAATGACCCAAAAGCTGGTTCTTTGAAAAGATAAAATAGACAGACCTCCAGCCCAGTTAACCAAAAGAAAGAAAGAGCAACTCCAAATCAATAGCATTTGCGATGAAAGGGGAAACATCACAACAGATAAAGAAAAGATCCAGACAATCATATGAGAATACTTCAAAAACCTATATTCTACTAAATTTGAAAACCTAAGAGAAATGGATGAATATCTGAAATTCTGGGATTCATCAAAGCTTAACCAAGAAGAGACTGACAGCTTAAACAGACCCATAACACTTGAGGAAATTGAAGATGTAATAAAAAGCCTCCCAACTAAAAAAAGCCCAGGCCCAGATGGCTTTACAGCAGAATTCTATAAAACATTTAAAGAGGTCTTACAACCATTACTACTCAAACTTTTCAGAAGGATACAGACAGAAGGAAATATCCCAAATTCCTTCTATGAAGCCAGCATCACTCTAATACCAAAACCAAGCAAAGACACAAACAAGAAAGGAAATTATAGACCCATATTATGATGAACACAGATGCGAAAATTCTCAACAAAATACTTGCAAATCGCATTCAGACCCACATCAAAAAGATCATCCATCATGACCAGGTTGGATTCATACCAGAGATGCAGGGATGGTTCAACATACATAAATCAATAAATATCATAAAACATAAATGGACTTAAAGACAAAAACCACACAATCATCTCAATTGATGCAGAAAAAGCTTTTGACAAAATCCAGCATTCCTTCATGCTTAAAGTCTTAGAGGGAATTGGACTGGAGGCATCATTCCTCAATGTAATCAGAGCCATATACAAGTCCACAGCCAACACCATCCTAAATGGGAAAAAGTTGGAAGCATTCCCTTTAAAGCAGGAACATGAAGGCTGTCCACTATCACCACTCCTCTTCAGTATAGTGCTTGAAACGCCACTAGGGCAATAAGGCAAGGAAGCAAATAAAGAAGGAGTACTAATTGGAAAAGAGAGAATAAAACTATCCTTTTTTGCAGAGATATGATAGTTTTACCTAAGGGATGCTAAAGGATTCCACCAGAAAAACTCAAACTAGCAGTCAAAAGAGGAATCAAATAAAAATCAGTACATACTAAAACAACAACAAAAACTAAAAAAAAAACAAGAGAAAAAAAAAAAAGCTAAAAAAAAACAAGAACCTCACAAATATACACAAATAAGAAACAAAATACAAGCCCTCATTACATGACTAAAAAAATCCTGATACCTAAAAGACACCATACCTTACAACAAAATTTTTAAAAACCCTGAAGAAGGAGATTGAAAAATGACAATCAAAAAGATGGAAAGACCTCAACCATTTCCATGGATTGGAAAATTAATTAGTGGAAAAGTGTCCATTCTAACCAATTAATGATACGAGATTTCAATGCAATCCCATACCAAGAATGCCCAATGATCTTTTTCATAGACGTAGAAAAAAAAGAAAAAAACAGAAAAAAAAAAACGACGAAATTCATCTGGAAAAAGAAAAGAACCGAATAGCTAAAGCAACTGAATGGAAAGTGCAATACTGGGGGCATTACATTACCAGACGTCAAACATATTACATGAGGCTATCAGTCGCACAAGACAAGCCTGTATTGGCAAATAAAAAAAAAAAAACCAGAACCATTGACCAATGGAACAAAACTGAAGATCCAAACTTGAGCTCATATAACTTCAGCCACCTCATATTTGACAAAGGGGCCAAAATGGAAGAAAGACAGCATTTTCAGCAAATGGTGCTGGCAAAACTGGATCGCCATTTGTAGAAGAACAAAATTAAACCCCTACCTCTCACCCTGTACAAAAATCAACTCCAAGTGGATCAAAGATCTCAATGTGAAGCCTGAAACCCTGAAGGTGATAAAAGAAAAAGTTGGGAACAACCTACAAGACGTAGGTGTAGGAGGAGACTTTCTTTTTTTAAATTTTTTAAATTTACTTTTTATGTGTTTGAGTGTACTGTCTGCATGTAGGTTTGTGCACCCGTGTCTTGCAATGCTGCGGAGGTCAGAAGAGGGTGTCAGATTCCCCTGGAACTGGAGTTAAAGACAGTTCTTAGCTGCCATGTGGGTTCTGGGGATGGAAACCAGGTCCTCTGCAAGAGCAGTTGGCGCTCTTAACCGCTAGACCATCTCTCCAGCCCCCAGGAGGAGACTTTCTAAACCAGACAGCAGCCACACAGGAAGTAAGGTCAACAGTTGACAAGTGGGACCTCATAAAACTCAAAAGCTTCTGTACAGGGAAAGAAACAATTAAGAAGGTGAAGAGAAAACCCACAGAGTGGGGAGAAATCTTTACCAGTGACACATCTGATAGAGCATTAACCTCAAGAATATATAAACTACTCAAAAAACAAAGAAGTAAGAAGACAAATGACCTACTCAAAAGATGGAGTAAAGAGCTGAACAGAGTCTTCACCAGTGAGGAATTAAAGATGGCTGAGAAACATCTTAAAAAGTGTTCATCATCATTAATAATTAAGGAAATGCAAATTAAAAACACTCTCAGATATCATCTCGCTCCAGTATGGCTAACTAAGATCAAGAAAACAAAAGACAACAGATGCTGGAGGGGTTGTGGGGAAAGGGGAACACTCATCCACTGCTGGTGGGAATGCAAACTTGTATAACCACTATTGAAAGCAGTGTGGAGAACCCTTAAAAGACTCAGAATGAATGGGGCTGGAGAGATGGCCTAGCGGTGAAGAGTGCAGACTGCTCTTGCAGAGGACCCGGGTTTGATCCCCAGCACCCACATGGTGGCTGAGAACCATCTGTAACTCCAATTCCAGTAGAACTACAGTTCCAGGGGAATCTGACACCCTCTTCTGACTTCCATGGCATTGCACGGCATGGGTGCACAAACCTGCATGCAGACAGTACATTCCTACACATAAATAAATAAATAAAATAAAATAAAATAAAATAAAATAAATATTCTAAAAAAAAAGACTCGGAATGAGCTTACCACCTGACCCAATCATACCACTCCTGGGTATATACCCCAAAGACTCATCCTACCACAAAAATATATGCACATCCATGTTTATTGTAGCTCTGTTTAGAATAGCAAAGAGCTCAACCAACCCATATGCCCTTCAACAGATGAGTGGATGACAAAAATGTGGTACATCTATACAATGGAGCACTATTCAGCAGTAAAGAAGGATGGCATTATGAACTTTGCAGGTAAATGGATGGAGCTTGAAGCCATTATGCTGATTGAGGTGACACAGTCCCAGAAAGACAAATGGAGAATGGTTTCCCTCATTTGTGGATGCTAACACCAAATCCCCCAGATGAAAGACAAGCTGAATGACAGTGTGGTTATATTTTTATTTATCTGAAAGCAACTATGTTGTTATAATGAGAATCCCTCAATAGGCTCTAGAATCCACCCACCAATTATTTTCAGACTCTGTAATTACTGTATATGGGTGGAGAGTATGTATCCATATTTTAGAGTAATATAAAATTAATGGAGGAAAATGTGAATTCCTAAGCATAAAAAAGGACAGAGAAAGATGCAGGACAGTTATGACAGAATGCATGATCTGGGATGGGATGGGGTGGGGTGGGGGGAAGGGATAGGGGAATATGCCTGAACAGAAATGAAAAATGATGTATGAAATACATAAAACATCAACAAAAAAGAAAGAAAAGAAAATAGAGTTAAAATAAATGATGGACAATGCATATATAATGCGCTAGTGCTTCAAATTGTACTTAAAGAAAATTGAAACTGATGCAGACAATTAGCATGAGGTTAAAAATCTGAGAATCACAATTAACAACTGACAGAAGCATAGAATGATTCATTTATTCATTATTTTGCTGAAACTTATAAATTTTGTGGATCTGGGTATTTCACCTCTGAACCAACACAGAAACTTGAAGATAAATAAGCCAAACAGAATTTCTCCCAGGTGGACAATTCCTGGATGCACAGCACATGAACTCAGTCAAGCATGAAATTACATATGTGAGTATTGCTCTTGCAATTCTCTTTCCAAGTTTATATATTTTAAAAATATATTTTATTTTAATTATATGTATGTGTGTGTGTTTGTGTGTTTGTGTGGAAGTATGTGTATGTGAGTGCACTTGACTTCAGGGCCAGAAGACACCATGAAATAACGTGGAGCTGGAGTCACAGGCAGTGTTGATCTATCTACTTGGCTGTTAAGAATCAAACTCGGGTCATCTGCAAGAGCAGTACATACTTTTAACTCCTGAGCCATTTCTCCAGACTTTAAGTTTATATTTGACTTAATATTAATGAAAATAATTCTTTTTTGTTTACTGTAAGATCTGCATGGTATCTACTATAAAGTGTATAGTAGAAAGATATGGGGCTGGAGTGATGGCCTAGCGGTTAAGAGCGCCGACCGCTCTTGCAGAGGACCCGGGTTCGATCCCCAGCACCCACATGGCGGCCGAGAGCCGTCTGAAACTCCAATTCCAGTCGAACTCCAGTTCCAGGGGAGTCCGACGCCCTCTTCTGACCTCCGCGGCATTGCACGTCACGGGTGCACAGACTTGCATGCAGACAATACATTCATACACAGACGGAAATAAATAAAATTAAAAAAAAAAAAGAAAGATATGTGGCAACAGCAGTCATTGAAAGAGATCTTAGAAGCATTGTCTCCAATATCTATTTAGGAGAGGAAAATGAAATATCTGGAGCCTTACAGATTTGCCAGAGAAGAGAAGATGAAAATAGAAGGAAACAAATTTCAATATCATGATACTAATCACATTTATTTAGTTACTAGTATACCTATATTCTCCTAGAATTCAGATAGGTCAGACTGCTATTATACTATATACAGGTCCACTGTATATAGTATAGTGCTTTCCAGAAATCACTGAGAAAATAGATGAGTAGATTTATTCAATATTAATTTAGGGATGACTCTTACCCAGAAACCTTCATTTCATTTTTTGTAAATAGGGAAAACAGCTATCTTTTAGACTATTACCATAAGAAAATTATACAAAACTAAGAAGTGATCAAAAATAAGCTTTTTGCTAAGAAGCCTGAATGAATAAAAGAATAAATAAATGAGGCCAAAGCATATTCACAAGTTTCTCAAAAATTTCAATGGCATATTGTAAAATAAGAACAGCTGTGTCATAACCTCATCTAACACATTGGCAAAAATTTAGAAATAATTAAGCTCAATGAGCAATATAAACACACCACCTTTACAAAATATTTGTCAAAGTAATATTGTTGCTTGACCCCTTCGAAATAATTATCGATGTAGAGAAAACAGTAAGTATTGAAATACCTGATAGGATTCTGACTTCTGCTTCATTCCCTGTTCTTGAGCTGGCTGGATTTCGAGCTGAGCATCGGTAGATTCCAATGTCACCTGGTTGAAGTCGGCTGATCTGCAATGCTCCAGAGGGTAAGACCACCACGCGGGAGTCTCCTGGGACTGGAATAAGGTCCTGCTGATTTTTCTGCCAGTGTATGGTTGGCATGGGTTCCCCAATGACTTCACACTTGAGTAGTATTGTATCTCCCATGAAGGCTGTTATAGATTCTGTCTGGGAAAGGAACCTTAGTGGTCCTAGGAGAAACACAATGAAGAAAGAGTGATTCTTTCAGATAAGGCACATTAAACACCAGTACTGTACTTTCTTTATGGGAGATTGTATTTTACAAGATGTACTCTCTCCTCACATTACCACATGATACGTGAAGTAGTACAAGGTTATTTGGCTAAAAAATTATGATATTGCCATTTGTCTTTAGATGCTTATTCTTGTATTATTATCAGTTACTAAAACAACTGTGTAAAAAAATAGATAAATTCATCTTAATTTTACAGAGGAGGAAGGAGCACTTAGAGAAGTAAAATTACACTTGCAAATGAATGGTAGTATTCTGTGGTAATACTGCAAGTGGGACCATGTTCTTTCAAATACGGATCCTATGCTTTTCCCGTTCTAAACTGGAGGATGGAAATTTATGAGGAACTGACTATGTAACATAACTCTAGGACAGTTTCCAGAAAGATAAACGAGTGGATATAAAGTTGACTCAGTGGTTAAAAGCACTTGCTGCTCTTGTAGAGGAAACAGGTTTGGTACCCAGCATCTACATGGCAGCTAACAACCATCCATAACTCAAGTTCTAGGAGTTTCTCCAGTTTCAGGAGAACTGACACCCTCTTCTGGGCCACATATTGTCCTTCAAGCAAGTAGTACACTAACATACTTGCAGATAAAATTTTCATATACATATAAATAAATAAATAAATAAATAAATAAATAAATAAATAAGTATACTTTTTTTTAAAGTTAGATAAGTGATACCCATTACCAATTATAGGAACAGACAACACCCATTGATGGGTACATGGCTTAAATGATCACTAGTATTTCCCAGGTATTGTAACAGTGTAGTAAAAAGTCTTAAAGTTGGAGTTAGAATAGCTTGGGTTTCTAACTTGTGTTTGTTACCAATTTGTATACATTATTTTGTAACTTGTTTCATCTCTTGGACTATAACTGAGGTAACAGCTAAGTCACATGACAAACTTCATGTTCCTGTGAAAATGATTGCTCATGGAAGATTAGGAAAATGAAAGAGCAAAAGAATCTGGCCATCATGGAGCAAAGCACAGTGACCAGGAAACCTTTGGATTGATGCTGCTTTACAGATGGGAAGGAGACATTCTGATCTTGCCCTCTTGAAGTCCTTTAGGAATAAGGGGTATCTGTAATCTTAAACTTTGTCCATAAAAATGTTGTATTATTTAGTGCTAAGTTAAAAGTTTGTACAAATTATGCCATTACTGATAAATCACTGGAAATTAACTTTTCTAAAGCTAACAACAAAATTATTTTAATTCCTTGATCAAACTTTTTAATTCCTTTATTTATGATTTCTGTTTAATCTTCATGGGACTCCTCATTTTCCACATATTATAATAAAATATTATGCATTCATAAGTTTGGATTTCACTCCATTTTAACTGATCATACTTAACAATGTTGTAGTGCTTATAGATTTATTTTGAGTCAAAATGTCCAAGACCTAGGGTTAAATCTTGTCCAAAAGTTTTGACTTTTCCATCAATATCTAGTTAATAAGAAATTCTAGGGGCTGGAGAGATGGCTCAGTGGTTAAGAGCACTGACTGCTCTAGCAGAGGACCCAGCACCCACATGGTCACTAATAACCCTCTTTAAGCTGGGTGTGGTGGTGTATGCCTTTAATTCCAGCACTCAGGAGGCAGAAACAGGTAGATCTCTGTGAGTTCAAGGCCAGCCTGGTCTACAGAGTAAATTCCAGGCCAGCTAGGGCTATAGGGAGACCCTGTCTCAAAAACAAACAAACAAACAAATAAATAAGTAAATTCTAGTGTGTTCCACTGTAACTACAGCTACTTTGAACTTCGGTCTATTAACTCTCCCAAACGTTAGTTTCTCTATAAACTGACAAAAAGTCAGCTGGGAACAGAAGGTCAAAGGTAAATGAACTGGGTCAAATGTAATTTAATATGAGAGGCAATAAGAAATATTATAGCAAAGTCTTATGCCCTAGATGTATGGAGAATTCCATGTCTATTTCAAATATTAATGTCTTGAAGTCACAAGATAATATAGTCCATGGTGTATGAAATTATTTCAGTACTCCATATGAAATAGGTACATGTTGATAAATACTACATCATTATATGTATACCTACATGAACATACTTCAAATCATGGAAATGTAGTATTTTAAAAAGAATGAAAAAAAATTTTAAAAAGAATGACTAATGAAAGACTATGAAGAAAACTTCATATTAATTTGTAAATTGAAATGTATCTTAAACATATATGTAGTAAAATTATTCATCTTTTAACTAAATTTAAAGATCTGGAATTTGGAACTATGGAGCTACCTGGATCAATATTACAAAAGTATCTACAGAGGGCACCAGCCACATACAAATTTTGTTTTAATCAGAAGTAATCTATAACTGTATAAGATCTATATGGAGTGGGTAGAAAAACCAAAATGAATTAGTTAAGTTATACCATGGCTCAAAGGCCTTTCTAAGCTCTTTGTAGAGTTTTGAATCTACTAAAAAGTGACTTTAGATAGCCCGACTAGCCTCCAATGGATGAACTTGCACTGAGGGACACCTGGCTAGAAATGTTTTACAGGATAGGACTTAACATATCTGACAGAGTACCTGAAATCTGGTCGGGGGGGAGTCTAAATGTGACTAAGGTGCAGTATACAAAATGTATGAAAATTCAATAAAACATTTAATAAAAATGCAATATATTAATCTGCTACTGATTAATTTCAGCATGGAGTTAAAGCACACAGTTAAATAAAAGTGGTAGACTACAACATAAACAGAATTTCAGTGAGTAAGGGTATATAGTATATATAGTATAAGGTTTATGTCAGGCCCCACATTTCTTGCCTGTTTATTTAATATTAATCTTTACCACCTTCATCCTTAATTTTGCCTTGTAGTTAAGAAATACAGCCAGGCATAATTCTCCTATATAGTAAGTATATATTTTATAGGTGTATACTAGAGTAAAACTTTTTTGATAAGTTGATAAAACATCAGGTACCTTTTTTACATGGCGATTACAGTTTTGTGTAAGTTATATATATTGCTTAAATTTAGAACCTCTGTGTTCCATCTGATTATAATACTAAAAAATAAACTAGCAAGTTAGTGCTGTACCAGAGGATACAGACAAGCAATTTAAATTGATATTCAAAAAAATGTTCAAAGTGTATCAACTTTGAACAATCATGAATTTTTATATTGAAGTAATGAGACCATGGGACTGGCTCCTATTCTACATACTGTGGATTAGCACTTTTTTTTTTTTTTTTTTTTTTTTTTTTTTTTTATTTTCAATGTGAGACGTTCTCTTCTGGAGAGAGGAAAGAGGCTCACAAGACTCAGGAAACAATCAGAAATTTAAAAGGTTCGTGAAACCTACTAGATTCTGGGAACTCAGAAAATAAGTGACCCATGCTCCTGTAAGTAACCTCAACAAACACTGGTTCATAAAGTGAGCGGCACTGAGTAGCATTTCTTTGGTCTGTTATTGGTGTCCTATATGGGGTAAATAGGTGTTTGTCATATCTCCCCAAGAAAAGCCAGACAACACATGCTTACTTAATATGTACTCCCATTATGCATAAAGATCAGAAGAAGAAGAAATGGGAGACAGAAGTGCAAGGCAGGCAAGACCCGGGGTTCAGTCCCCAGTAGAGGGCGGGAAGAGAACTGCATCCACTTTAAAAGTTAACTATAAAACTGAAAATTGGTTGGGGGTTTTGTACATAGCAGATCAGGTCCCTCACTGCGATCTATTGAAAGTCAGCCCTCGACACAAGGGTTTGCATAAAAAAAAAAAAAAAAAACTGAAAATTTCCAATAATTGATTGTATTGATGGGAACTTATAAAAATTATTTGTAGTCTTCTAATGTCTACAAAGAAACTAGACAACAAACAAGAAATTTTAAGTTTACAACGTCCTTCGTGGCTTAAATTATGAGTCCAATATTGAGCTAAGTGTTTGCACTGAATCTCATGGTCTTAAAAGAAGTTATAGGCTATCAATTTAGTGCTATATTTTCAAGGCATGAGTATTAAATTCACTGAAACTCATAAGAATGAAATACAGTATTTTCAGAAAAAGTTGAATGTACTAATGCAAACTAAATATTTTTTTGTGTGCCTTACAACCATAAAGTTAACTAGATCCTCATGAACAATAGTTTCCTGGTCAGCAAGAGAGGGCTCAAATAAACAAAAGAGAAGCAATCTGTAGGGACCATAGTTTGCCCCCTCCATTCTTTGTATATTCAAATACATTCCAAACACAAAACCTAAGTGTTCCTAAATCTCTGAATTCTGCCACACTTGAAATACTATGATGACTCTAGATTTGTTGGCACTGTCCCATTCTCCAAATGCTGTAAAATGGTTTTTTTGTTTCTGATTTTTTTTAAACTACATACCCAGGAATTTAGCACAGCCCAAACTCATTTTCCATAATTTTTACAAAACAGTTTTCAATTCTTTTGAATTTGTCCCAGGTCCTAAACAGTTTCCTCTTGCTGTTATTTCCTTAGTACTCCTTTTAAAAAGGAATATCTTTTCACCAGGCGTGGTGGCACACACCTTTAATCCTAGCACTCCAGAGGCAGAGGCAGGAGGATCTTTGTGAGTTCCAGGCCAGCCTGGTCTACAGAGTGAGTTCCAGGCCAGCCAGAGCAACAGGGAGACCATGTTTCAAAAAGACCAAAGAAAAGTTGTTGAAATAGACGAGAAGACAAAAACTTGAAGGACTTGAGTGTCACGTTCCCAGCATACACTAGTGCCTTAGCAATACCAGCACTTGAAGTTGGCATTCCAAATTAGCCTGTGGCCATAGGCATTCGTTCTTTGAATAATTGATTAACATATAAGTAATATGAAATCAGTGTGAATACATGCAGTTGTGTCAGGACACTAGTGAGAATCAATAGGAGCAAGAGCCCTTTTTTCTCCCGCAGGGCTTCACATTTGGGAAAGCTGGAGAGATCCTCACCACAAGGCTGCGGTCCATGGCTTTTAAAGCCATGCTAAGGCAGGTGAGTATACTGGAGTTGCTGCTGAGATGTCTTTCTGTTTAAGGCTCTGCCTGCTGTTGTTGGTATGCTAATAGTCATATGTCCCCACCAAGATTTCCATGCAAGGACTGACTAGGGTCCCACAAGTTGCCCTTGGCCTGCAATGGCCAGAGACTTCTCAGGGTTTTCATGGATGTAGGCTTAATTTCAGTAGCTTTTTGGCTTTTTCTGCAACTATCTCCATCAATGTGGGCGCTATTATTTCATGTACCAGTGTTTCTTCTCTGGATTCTGCACAGACCATGGTCAGTCTTTGGAGACTGTACTCCCCGCAAAAGGCAACTATGGAGTAATGTTATTGTTTTCAGACTTTTTTTTTTTTTTTTTTTTTTTAATTTTTATTGATGGTTTGTGCATTTATCATCTTTTTTTTTTTTTTATTTTCCCTTTCCCTTCCCCCCATTTTTCAGACTTTTATGTATATAACTTAGACTCTGTCATGGTATCAGCTCTGTCATGGTATCTGCAAATTATGAATGATATAAAAAGTTTTAAGGTAGCCAGCCGTGGTGGCACATGCCTTTAATCCCAGCACTCAAGAGGCAGAAGAAAGCGGATCTCTGTGAGTTCAAGGTCAGCCCAGTCTACAGAGCCAGATCCAGGCCAGCTGGGACTAAAGGGAGACCCTGTCTCAAAAAGACCAAAAAAAAAAAAAAAAAAAAAAAAAAGATTCAGAAAACACTACGTTTATATACTTGGTACATGTTAAAAATGGCTAGGGCTGGAGAGATGGCTCAGCGTTAAGAAGTGCCAACTGCCTGCAGAGGACCCAGGTTCGTTCCCAGCACCCACATGGTGGCTCAAGAAGTCTTTAACTCCAGTTCCAGGGGAATCTAACACCTTTCCTACTCTCGCGGCACTTGATACATGGTGCAACAAACCTACATGTGATAGTACACTCATACATACTAAAAAAAGAAAGAAAGAAAGAAAAAGAAAGAAAGAAAAAGAAGAAAGAAAGACAAAGACTATAGTGATAAAGGTAGATTTTACAGGGAAAAGATATTTCCTTTTTTTTTTTTTTTTTTTTTTCTTTTGGTCTTTTTGAAACCTTGTCTCCTTGCGCGTGCTGGCCTGGAACTCACTCTGTATACCAGGCTGCCTGGAACTCACAAAGATCCTCCTGCCTCTTCTCCTGGTATAGGTGCTAGATTAAAGGTGTGTGCCACCACGCCTGGTGAAAAGATATTCCTTTTTAAAAGGAGTACTAAGGAAATAACAGCAAGAGGAAACTGTTTAGGACCTGGGACAAATTCAAAAGAATTGAAAACTGTTTTGTAAAAATTATGGAAAATGAGTTTGGGCTGTGCTAAATATCCTGGGTATGTAGTTTAAAAAAAAATCAGAAACAAAAAAAAACCATTTTACAGCATTTGGAGAATGGGACAGTGCCAACAAATCTAGAGTCATCATAGTATTTCAAGTAGTGTCAGAATTCAGGAGATTTAGGAACACTTAGGTTTTGTGTTTGGAATGTATTTGAATATAACAAAGAATGGAGGGGCAAACTATGGTCCCTACAGATTGCTTCTCTTTGTTTTATTTGAGCCCTCTCTTGCTGACCAGAATATATGTTCAGTGAGGATCTAGTTAACTTTATGGTTGTAAGGCACACAAAAAAATATTTAGTTTGCATGAGATACATTCAACTTTTCTGAAAATACTTATTTCATTTTATGAGTTTCAGTGAATTTAATACTCATGCTCTGAAAATAAGGCACTAAATTGATAGCCTATAACTTCTTTTAAGACCATGAGATTCAGTGCAAACACTTAGCTCAATATTGGACTCATAATTTAAGCCACGAAGGACGTTGGTAAACTTAAAATTTCTTGTTTGTTGCTATTTCTTTGTAGACATTAGAAGACTACAAATAATTTTTATAAGGTTCCCATCAATACAAGTCAATTTTGGAAATTTTCAGTTTTTTTTTTTTTTTTTAATGCAAACCCTCTTGTGTCGAGGGCTGACTTTCAATAGATCGCAGTGAGGGACCTGATCTGCTATGTACAAAACCCCCAACCAATATTTCAGTTTTTATATAACTTTTAAAGTGGATGCAGTTCTCTTCCCGCCCTCTACTGGGGACTGAACCCCGGGTCTTGCCTGCCTTGCACTTCTGTCTCCCATTTCTTCTTCTTCTGATCTTTATGCATAATGGGAGTACATATTAAGTAAGCATGTGTTGTCTGGCTTTTCTTGGGGAGATATGACAAACACCTATTTACCCCATATAGGACACCAATAACAGACCAAAGAAATGCTACTCAGTGCCGCTCACTTTATGAACCAGTGTTTGTTGAGGTTACTTACAGGAGCATTGGGTCACTTATTTTCTGAGTTCCCCAGAAACTAGTAGGTTTCACGAACCTTTTATTAAATTCTGATTGTTTTCCTGAGTCGTTGTGAGCCTCTTTCCTCTCTCCAGAAGAGAACGTCTCAATTTGAAAAAAAAAAAAAAAAAAAAAAAAAAAAAAAAAAGTGCTAATCCACAGTATGTAGAAATAGGAGCCAGTCCCATGGTCTCATTACTTCAATATAAAAATTCATGATTGTTCAAAGTTGATACACTTTGAACATTTTTTTTGAATATAATTTAAATTGCTTGTCTGTATCCTCTGGTACAGCACTAACTTGCTAGTTTATTTTTTAGTATTATAATCAGATGGAACACAGAGGTTCTAAATTTAAGCAATATATATAACTTACACAAAACTGTAATCGCCATGTAAAAAAGGTACCTGATGTTTTATCAACTTATCAAAAAAGTTTTACTCTAGTATACACCTATAAAATATATACTTACTATATAGGAGAATTATGCCTGGCTGTATTTCTTAACTACAAGGCAAAATTAAGGATGAAGGTGGTAAAGATTAATATTAAATTAACAGGCAAGAAATGTGGGGCCTGACAATAACCTTATACTATATATACTATATACCCTTACTCACTGAATTCTGTTTATGTTGTAGTCTACCCATTTTATTTAACTGTGTGCTTTAACTCCATGCTGAAATTTAATCCAGTAGCAGATTAATATATTGCATTTTTATTAAATGTTTTATTGAATTTTCATACATTTTGTATACTGCACCTTAGTCACATTTAGACTCCCCCCCGACCAGATTTCAGGTACTCTGTCAGATATGTTAAGTCTATCCTGGAAACATTTCTAGCCAGGTGTGCACTCAGTGCAAAATCATCCATGAGGCTAGTCGGGCTATCTAAAGTCACTTTTTAGTAGATTCAAAACTCTACAAAGAACTTAGAAAGGCCTTTGAGCCGCATATATACTTAACTAATTCATTTTGGTTTTTCTACCCCATCCATATAGATCTTATACAGTTATAGATATACTTCTGATAAACACAAAATTTGTATGTGGCTGGTGCCCTCATGTAGATACTTTTGTAATATTTGATTCCAGGTAGCTCCAAGTCCCAAATTCCAGATCTTTACAGATGTTAGTGTTAAAACGAGTGAATATATTTTAACATACACTTGTTTAAGATACCATATTCAGATCTTACAAATTACTATGAAGTTTTCTTATATCTTTCGATTAGTACATTCTGTTTTAAAATTTTTTATCAGTTCTTTTTATAAAATACTACATTTCCATGATTTAATTGTCTCCTGTAGGTTTTTAGCCATATAATGATGTATATTTATCAACATGTACCATTTCATATGGAGTACTGAACATAATTTCATACACCATGGACTATATTATCTTGTGACTTAAGAATTATTATTTGAAATAGACCTTGGAATTCTCCATACATCTATGGCATAAGACTTTGCTATAATATTCTTATTGCCTTCTCATATTAAATTACATTTGACCCAGTTCATTTACCTTTGACCTTCTGTTCCCAGCTGACTTTTTGTCAGTTTATAGAGAAACTAACGTTTGGGAGAGTTAATAGACCGAAGTTCAGAGAGTAGCATGTTATAATGTTACAGTTGGAACACACTAGAAGTTATACTTATTTATTTGTTTGGTTGTTTGTTTTTGGTGACAGGGTCTCCTATAGCCTTAGCTGGCCGTGACATTTACTCTTGACCATGCTGGCCTTGAACTCACAGAGATTCTACCTGTTTCTGCCTCCTGAGTGCTGGAATTAAGGCATACACACCACACCCCAGCTTTAAAACGAGGTCATTAGGACCAACAATGCTTGGATTCGACCCATGTCCTCAGAGCAGGTCAGTGCTCTTTAACCACGGAGCCACTGCTCCAGCCCCAGAATTTCTTTAATACTGATATTATGGCAATAAGTCAGAATACTTTTGACAAGATTTAACCCTAGAGTCGGACATTTTGACTCAAAATAAACATAAGGCACTAACCAATTGTTAAGGTATTCGTCAGTTTAAAATGGATGGGAAATCCAGCAAATTTATGAATGCATAATATTATTATTTAATATGTGCGAAATGAGGAGTCCCATGAAGATTAAACAGACCATCATAAAAAAGGAATTAAAAAGTTTGATCAAGGAATTAAAATAATTTTGTTGTTAGCTTTAGAAAAGTTAATTTCCAGTGATTTATCAGTAATGGCATAATTTGTACAAACTTTTAACTTAGCACTAAATAATACAACATTTTTATGGACAAAGTTTAAGATTACAGATACCCCTTATTCCTAAAGGACTTCAAGAGGGCAAGATCAGAATGTCTCCTTCCCATCTGTAAAGCAGCATCAATCCAAAGGTTTCCTGGTCACTGTGCTTTGCTCCATGATGGCCAGATTCTTTTGCTCTTTCATTTTCCTAATCTTCCATGAGCAATCATTTTCACAGGAACATGAAGTTTGTCATGTGACTTAGCTGTTACCTCAGTTATAGTCCAAGAGATGAAACAAGTTACAAAATAATGTATACAAATTGGTAACAAACACAAGTTAGAAACCCAAGCTATTCTAACTCCAACTTTAAGACTTTTTACTACACTGTTACAATACCTGGGAAATACTAGTGATCATTTAAGCCATGTACCCATCAATGGGTGTTGTCTGTTCCTATAATTGGTAATGGGTATCACTTATCTAACTTTAAAAAAAAAGTATCATTATTTATTTATTTATTTCTTTATTTATTTATTATTTATATGTTATTTGATAAATTTATATGCTGCAAGTATGTAGTGTACTATTGCTTGAAGGGACACATTGTGGCCAACAGAAGAGTGGTTTTTTCAGTTCTCCTGGAAACTGGAGAAACCCTTAGAACTTGAGTTTATGGGATGGATTGTAGTGCAATGTAGGAGCTGGCGGATCGGGTACCAAACTCTGTTCTCTACAGAGCAGAAGTTCAGCAAGTGCTTTTAACCAACTGAGTCAACTTTATATCCACTCGTTTATCTTTCTGGAAACTGTCTAGAGTTATGTTTACATAGGTCAGTTCCTCCTAAATTTCCATCCTCCAGTTTAGATACGGGAAAAAGCATAGTCCGTATTTGAAGACATGGCCCACTGTGCAGTATTACCACAGAATACTACCATTCATTTTNAAAAAAAAAAAAAAAAAAAAAAAAGTCTGAAAAATATTCTCATGTTCCTTTTGTGGATTTTTTGTGGATTTTATTTCCACGGGGTCTATAAAACATTTACAGAAAATAAAAATAAGCAAATAACTTCAGAATGTCCATGTAACTCTAAATGCCTTTCAAACATACATAATTAGAAAAGTGGGTTTTAGTCTTGCCTTTGTCACTTTCTAACTACCCTCAGGAGCTTGGGATGTTGAAATATCACTTTTGATATTGCACTACTGCAATATCATCATTAGAAACGACTTCATTTACTTCTTTCTTCCTCATTTTTATGGTGCTAGGAATTGGACCTAGGTCTTTATACGGGTTAGGAAAGTACACTGTCCTTATGTTACATGCTTTGCCCATGGTACTTGTTTCAGTATTATTGTCTCTGCTTCTAAGTGACTACACTGTAGCATAGTTGTTTAAATAAGATTTAGTACTGAGTTAATATTTTTAAAAACAGCTTATTTCCTTATCCTAAGTATGAAAAGCCCTCAAAGAGTCTTCTTTTTCTATTTGCTAATACCCTCAACCCTCTAAGTGTAACACAGAGAATCAGGAAATGCCATTGTTTACTAAGTATGGCCAGCCCTTGCTATTCATGAGAATTCACCAACCCTTGGCTGAGAATAGTCTTAATTGCATTTGTATCAAGCATGTATAGGCTTTTGTGCCATGAGTCTCCAAGAAATATAACTCTTTATATTGCATTCATATTTTATTAGATATTATAAGCCATCTTGACATGATTTAAAGTATGTGGGAGAATGTGTTCTGTGTAAACACTGTGACATTTTCTGTAAAGTATTTCAACATCTGCAGATTTTGTTTCTTCAGGGGGTCCCAGAATCAATTCACTGCAGACACTGAGGGACCACTACATATTCTGCACTCAGTTGAATTCTTATAAGCAAACATCAGCCTAAAGTGCATTAAAAATATCACACAAACTTCCTTGGAGTGTCAGGAGGACTTCTATTTTTATCCTTGAAGAAAAGTTTTTTTTCCAAGAATGAACTCTAGTCAAGGATTGTACCTTCACACCCCACCTGGCTCAAGATGCTACCACAGCTTTATGTCTAGGAAAACCTGGAATTTTGGAAGCATCCCACACCAATCACCTCACAGGTTTAGAAACACACTGCACCTCCATGTGCTAACAAAGACCAAAGCATATTAGTGAGGAACTATAAAAAGGAAAGAACATTTCGTTTTACATATGGAAAATTCAGACACATGCCACATATGGAAGATCTATTTTATCCCCTTGACCTCAAAATAATAACAGGAGACTTTCCAAACTCCTTTGTTGTAAGTGACTTATTACTTAAAAGTGCCTGCAGTGTACTCATTTAGAATCAGAGATAATAATACTGAAATGACATTTAACATCAGAAATGTTTTCAGTACTGTTAGTGAGAAAAATAGAGCCATTATGAAATTATCATGGAGAAATAGGTCCACCATTTATTCTGATTTCTGTAAAGGACCCTTCAGTTTATTATCTCATAGTACATTACCACTGGGAAGAGTCATGCAGTGCCTCTTTACATGCTTTGTTTTGTTAAATGTTGCTCAAGTCCAATGATACATTCATAACCTGGATTCCTTTCTAGAGTATTTCATTTACCATTTATACAACAAAAGGCTAAAACTTTATTCTTTTAGCTTTTCAGCCAGCTCCTTGGATAGGTGGGAGGTGGCAATATCAATGGCTAAGATCCTCACTTTATCCCCCAGACCTTCATAGCCAATTTTCCCTCTGGTCTCCCTTGTATCACTTCAGCTATTTTAATTGTGGAGTTTATTTATCTTCCCAGCAAACCTGTAAATTCTATAAATGCAAAGCTCGGTCCTATTTTGTTCTGTACTGTAAACATCATGGTGCATAAAAATTCATCACCAGTCAAATATCTGTTGAATGAAACAATACATATTATGATTAAAAGTCACATGATATTCCATAATCATCTCAGTGCTGACCCAACATACTTCTAACTAACAGGTAAAACCTTTGGAATGTATTTTTAAAAAACCTCTAGTTTCTGGGCTGAAGAGTTTCAGGTCTCAGGGATTAAGAGCACTACCTTCTCTTGCAGAGGACCCAGGTTCTTTTCCCAGAACGCATATGCTGGCTAACAACCATCTGTAACTCCAGCTCCAGGAGATCCAAAACCCTCTTCTGTCCACCCCAGGCACTGCATCACACAGGTCCACTTACACACATACAGCCAATTCATTCATACACATAAAATAAAAAAAATAATAAGGGGGCTGGAGATATGGCTCAGTTGTTAAGAGCTCTGACTGCTCTTCCTGAGGACCCGGGTTCGATTCCCAGCACCCACATGGCAGCTAAGAACCACCTTTAAACCAGGTGTAGTGATGCACACCTTAAAAAATAATAATAATAAATAAAAATTTGAAAGAATCCTCTAGTTTTCAGCAAACAAGAGGCTAAGAATGCTATCAGGAAGCATTTAAGGCTTATAGCTAATATGTTCCTGATTTACCTCTTCTGTTTAGAAAGTGCATTTACTTTTCTTACTTTCCTTTTTTTCTTTTACTATAAAAATTTCATCAAACTGATGTCGAGTTGCAAAGTATTTGAGGTAATTCCTCGGCCATGGCTACCGATACTTGGCTTCAGGGTAATGTTTATTTGTTTGTCCTTACTTGGTTTCTGTTGTCACAATAGAACCTAGCACTTGGGAGGCAGAGGCAAGCAGATCTTTGTGAGTTCAAGGCCAGCCTGATCTACAGAGTGAGTTCCAGGACAACCAGAGCTACAGAGAGATCTTGTCTCAAAAAGACCGAAAAAAAAAAAAAAAAAAAAACACTTTGACCAAAAACATCTTTGTGCATATAGGGTTCATTTGGCTTAAATGTCCAAATCACAGTCCATCATTGAAGAAGACCAGGGCAGGAACTTTGGCAGGAGCAGAGGCAAGAACCCTGGAGGAATCCTGCTATCATGCTTCTTTGTTCACTTCCACTGACCTTCTCAAAGACCCTTCTTATATAGCTCAGACCTAATGGCCCAGCAGTGCTACTGCCCACACTGGGCGTGGCCCCCCATATCAATTAGCAATCAAGAAAATGCATAACAGACATGTCCAATGGAAGAAATTTCTCAATTGATTGTTCCTCTTACCCAGTATGTCAAGTTGACAAATAAAGCTGGCCAGAACACCCTTTGAGGGACAAATTGTGGTTCTGCAATAATAATGTCTGGGAAGAATAGCAATAGCTAGGTATCATACAGGGTTAATGGAAGAAAGCAGTGATTTCCTTACGGGAAGTGAAAAAGAGATGAAGCTGATATACATCTTAAAGTCCATAAATGTGTGTGAGTGTGTGTGTGTGTGTGTGTGTGTGTGTGTGATTATTTCCCTACACACACCCTTTCACTTGAAAGAAAACTCAGTGTAGGGAAATAAAGAGGCAATGCCTCATGAGTCTGCATTTTTTTTTTATCTAAGCCCTATAAACTTATAGGGAGGACCTGTATATATTTTAAATATATTTTTCTGTCCTCCTTTCAAGTTACTAGCTCCAAGAAAAAAAGTCACCAGAGCTCTCCTGGCTAACCCAATCCCAGCTGGGTGATCCTGGGCAAGGGCTGCAACCATTCCACTCTTTCAGGCAAGTACATATTTTTTTCAGATGCAAGGTACAACCAAAATGTTGTCACCAGGGCACTTGAAATGTTAACAGCAAATGCACCAAACATTTTTCATTTGAGATTTTCTTTTGTGATGCTAAAAAAAATTAGAGGTAAAAAAAATCACCATGGCAATGAATGGAAGGCTGCTAAATCTGTAGGGACATCAAAAGTGTTAGGCTCTCAGAATTATAATAAGGAGAACAATAGTCTCTCCCTAGCCTTCTACCATGTGCACAGCATCACAGACTCAGAAATCTTCCCATCAGAGCCAGACAGTCAGAAAGTTGGAATAGCTGAGACAGGCACTCACCTTCATTCAAATCTAAACTACTTTGGATTTCAAGAAGTAAAGGAGAAAATAAAGCATTTCACAGCCCAGGTTTATGCCAAGACTCAGTGCCTCAAGGGAGGCCTTTTCTCCACCCACATACATCTAGAACGGGCCTACTGCTTCCTTTAAATTCAAATCTGAAAATGGCATATTCTTATGATTTGCCCTCTAGCCTCCTTGGCAGACTATCAGAATCCATATCTTTTCTATAGAAGGTTTAATTATTAAGTAATTAAAGTTCATTTAATAAAAAGAGACTTATCAATTGGGGAAGAGGCCTTGGGGTTGGAGACATGCCTTGCTTTTAAATATTTAGCACTGTGGCAATGTTCTGTGACTGCAGAGGAGAACTGCTATAAATGCTTTGTTTGCTCCAAATTAAAGACTGAAGTTTATGTCCCTTCCAAGCCATACCTTGTTTGCCCTGTTTAATTGTCAAATTAGCTGAAGGGCAAAGAATAAAAGCTAGCCAAAACAGAAGTTTTCTGAATGTAGTTGTTTTTTGTAAAGATAGGTAAGACTAGTGGTAACTATACTCATGGAATTTGTCAGAGACTTTTCTGCCTCTATGTCTCATGCCCTCTGTAGGTTGTTTCCTAGTCAATGCTTCTCTCTCTCTCTCTCTCTCTCTCTCTCTCTCTCTCTCTCTCTCTCTCTCTCTCTCTCTCTCTGATATGGAAGTAGGTGGTGATTTGGAGATTTCTATGTGCCAATGACCAAGATCCAGGATGCTTGCCTGCTCTTCCATGACCTCCTAGATTCTTTCTTAGTAGGTTTGATCCTGAGATCATTCTACGCCTGTGTTTTCTCTATCTCCTGGACTCCAATTTAAATTCATTTTTATTTGTTTTTATTTTATGTCTACCAGTGTTCTGCCTGTATGTACACAAGCACAACTGTATCATGCAATGGCTGTGGAGGGCAATGCTGGCTGAGTCCAGAAGTCAGTGTTAAATCCTTTGAACTGGAGTTATGGGTGGTTATGATCCACTGTGTGCATGGCTGGGAACTGAACCAGAGCTGTCTACCAGAGCAGCCAGTGCTCTTAATCATTACATGATCTTTCCAATCCCATCCATTCTCTGTTTATATTAGCAATATTACAAACTCCAAGGGGGTTGGCTTAGAAGCAGCATAAATGTGGACAGTTCAATGTAATCTACAAAGAGGGCCTGTGTGCCATGTAGAACTTGTCATGTGGTCAATTATTTGAACCAAACCAGATACAATAGAAGAAATGTGAAGGGGAAAGGGATAGAGTATAAACAAATTACGTACACTGTTTTTCTGTTTTGCTTTTGATTTTTCTAGCACAACATGAACTCATTCCTAAAGCCAAAAATATCAAGGATAAACACCAAATCATCTGTGGGTTCATTGCCTATTAGGGGCTCTAAGTGGCTTATATGGCCTCATCCTTTGATCATTTTCTTGCTGTTACTCATTTATTCATTTGTTTGTTTGTTTATATGTTTCCTTAGTCCCAGCTTGCCTGGCCTGGAACTCACTATGTAGAGCAGGCTGGCCTTGATATCACAAAGACCCATTTGCCTCTGCCTCTGGAGTGCTGGGATTAATGATGTGCAGTACCATGCCTGGTGTGAGGTCTCATCCTCTGACACAACAGACTAGACATGTGACCTAGAAGTGATGGTGATTTGGAGACTTCTATGTGCTGATGACCAAGAGCCACGAGGCTTGCCTTCTCTTCCATGACCTCACCTGGGAGATATGCTAGATTTTGTCTTAGTTGACCTTCAAATCAAAGATTTGATATTGAGATCCTTCCAAACCAACTATGATGTTCTGGATCATAGCACTGTTGGAAGACAAGACAGCTTGCCCTCTCTGAAAGGATGAGTTTGTATAAAGCTGCTTCCTAAGATCAGCCAGAAACTCTAGAGATGGATTTTAGTACCTATAAACTTTACCCTACAGATGGTTTTCAGGCATGAACCACACTTAGGTGATAATGGTCTTATTCCTCCTGATATTGTTATCAGTATTCAGACAAGAAGGAGTTCAGGATGGTCTTTCAATGTCTTTTGTTAACTTCAGAGAAAGGGAATGGTAGAAAGCCTCATTCTAGTAGTATTTTAATAATGTTCCTTTCATCCATCTGAGTTACTATATAATATCTATTCCTAGTACAAGATTAAGTAATGAAGAGGTTTACCATACATTCCTCAAGCTCGTACAGGATTGTCTGACTAGATAGAGATCACCAACTATAATCAAATTATATAGAACATCAATGTCATCATTCTATGTGAAAGTTAGAATTGAATCTTAACAGGTGAAGCAAATTAGCAAGTCCTACAGAATGCTAGCTAGCTTTCATCTTGGCTTCCTTGTGTAATAACCAAAACAGGCCATTTACCTTAATATATGCACAAAGTCAAGTGGAAAATCATTACTTATATACCAATCAATTAGGATCTGTGTGACTACTTAACCTGAAAGTTTTCTATAGTGATTATTTAAAAAGAAAAATAAGAAAATTCTCTAAAAAAAAAAATATGAAAGAAAAGGCCAGTCATGGTAGTGCATGCCTTTAATCCTAGCACTGGGGAGGCAGAGGTAGGTGGATCTCTGTAAGTTCAAGGCCTGCCTGGTCTACATAGTGAGCTTAAAGCCAGCTAGGACTAAAGGAAGACTCTGTCTCAAAAAGACCAAAAAAAAAAAAAAAGAAAATTCTCATTAGTTATGAAAAATGTAAAGATAAGCAAAAATGATATAGTACACTAGCCTACCAATACTGTAAATGTCTTTTAATGAAAACTAGATTAATAAAGATAAAAACTGATATATTACCTTTGAAAATCAATTTGACAATGTACAATGCAACTATTCAATCTAAAAATTGCACTTCTGGGGCTGGAGAGATGGCCTAGCAGTTAAGAGTGCCAACTGCTCTTGCAGAGGACCCAGGTTCGATCCCCAGCACCCACATGGCAGCTAAGAATCGTCTTTGACTACATTTCCAGGGGAATCCGAGACCCTTTTCTGACCTCCGCGGCATTGCATGACAAGGGTGCACAAATCTGCATGCAGGTAGTATATTCATACACATACAAGAATAAATAAAAATTTAAAAAATTGTACATATGTGAATCTATGCATAATATGTAAAGAAAAATATTAATTATACAACACTATTTATTCCAATGTTATTTAAAGTAATGAAAGTAGAAAATTGGCCAACTGCATAATTTCTAATTGGTTAAACAAATTATAGTGTATCCATTGGTCATGATATTGTACAATGACTGAAAAACTAACTCAATCAACATATTTATTTGGAGACAGGATAGTATACTCTGTAAGACTGTCCTCAAATTTGTGATCCTCCTGATTTAGACACCCAACTGTTAGGATCATAGACATGTTCTTATACCAGGAAAACATTTTTCAAAGTCTTTCAAAGAGGGAAATATACTTATTTAATTTTTGCCAAAATAAGATTATAAAAAATGTAAAATTAAACTTTCCAAATGATTACAAACATGCTATTAATTTTACTATATCTCCTGCAAACCGTAACTCTTCATGCTCTAATCAATGCCTAAAGAAATATTTCCCTCAATAAGCTTTTTATTCTATGTTTTGAAGATTAAATTCATATTACAAAGGCTGATATATTGATTTATAATCAATAGTAATGATTATTTTTACCAAACTCTGGCCCAAGCTTTCCATCAAGCTTAAATTTCATTGATTATGAATGTGACTGACACTTGTTGTGGTTACTTGAAATTGTGTTTATATAATGGAAGACACAGAGAATATTTTTCTGTGCCTGATAATATTAGCCCTAATGGAGGCATTGGTTCTTGCCTGAATTTAAACTCAGAACTGGACCAGAACTGACATCATTAAACCTCCTGATGCTTCAGGTTTTAGAGGTAAACATGACGGCAAGCTTCCTGGGTCTCAAGTAACTCAACTCTAACTCTTAGGACTTCTCAGTGTCCATAGACAAGGGCCTAGTTTGTTTTGTCTTAAATCCTTCCTCTCAATCAACAGATTGATAGATCAACGCAGTTTGAACATTTCCAAATCAGAGAAAAAATATTTAAAACATTTGCATACTGACAAATGACCATATGTAAAAAACTGAAACAAATTGTTTCATGAATAAAACTATCTAAAAACTATCTAAATTATTGTTTGAGGATACCTCCTAACTATATGCAAGAATTATATATTACATGAAAAATGAGTGAATTTGTGTTTATACTTACACTAACACATATTGTTCTATATATATGCAAATATTCTTTTTTTTTAATTTTATTTATTTATTTTCTATGTGTATGAATGTACTGTCTGCATGCAGCTTTGTGCACCCGTGTCGTGCAATGCCGCGGAGGTCAGAGAGGGTGTCGGATTCCCCTGGAACTGGAGTTCTCCTGGAATTGGAGTTTCAGATGATTCTTAGCTGTCATGTGGATGCAGGGGATCGAACCCGGGACCTCTGCAAGAGCAGTCAGCGCTCTTAACTGCTAGGCTATCTCTCCAGCAATTATTCTTAATTCTGACCAAAAGAACCAGAAATCCATAATACCTCTGGTTCCAAGATTTGCATTCTTTCTTTTTTGTTTTATCCTTTCTTCTATATGTCAAAACTCCTATAGAAGAAGAGCTTTACATTCAAAAGAGGACCTATTTTTGTACCTGTGTTTAAGTCTCGAAATGCACCATCTCAACAAAATCACTCACAGGAGAGCGACCAGGCTTTGTGCACGAGGAATGTTCAAACTTCTTTCAGTCTCTGTCTCTCTCTGTCTCTCTCTGTCTCTCTCTCTCTCTGTCTCTCTCTCTCTCTGTCTCTCTGTCTCTCTCTCTCTCTCTCATCTCTCTATCATAATTTATATATATATATAATATATACTATACACTATATAAGTGTGTGTGTGTGGCACGTCTGTGTGCGTGTGTGTTCAATATCTTGAAGTACTGGGTATGCTATAACGACGAATGACATTCATTTATTGGTTCAAACAGGTCATTGCCTCATAGGAAAAGAAAATAGATGATGAAGCAACAAAAGAAGAACCGTTAAAGAAGCACTTTGGGAGAGTAATACTTAGGAAAGGGTTTTGAAAACTATAGAATATGAGTAAAATCTTGAAAAATGAAGAGTAAGAGTTCACAAGATGCCAATAGGTTTGTGATGGCTATTATTGGTTGTCTTCTTGACTGGATCTGGAATTAAGAGAAATATGAGAGGCTTTCTTGGTTATATCATTTAAAGCTGGAAGGCCACTGTAAATGCGATGGCAGCCTCTATAAAGGGATATGGCTGGATGGAACTTGTGCTTTTGCTGCTTGCCTTCTCTCTCACTGGTGGATTTATCTGTCTTGTTGCAAGGGCATTCCTTCACTAATAGTAAAACCAACTTCCTCATATTGCAAAGCAGACTGAAGCCCAGCAGATCTCCAGGAATCCTCTAGTCCTTCAGCACCAGACTGGAACTAGTGAGACATCCAGCTAGGACCTAAAGCCAACAATTGGATTCTTAGTCTTTCCGGTGTGGTGCAGCCATTGTTGGACCTGCGACTACTTGGACACTACCTGGTAAGCCAATCTAATAAATCCCAATATAGAAAATTTAAGTTCTGTTTGTTAAGAGAACCCTGACTTATACAAGGATATTCTAGACATGAGAATAGCATGTGAAACAGTCATGAAACGCAAAGAGCACACAAGGGTTTTTGAGAGGGTGCATAAATACGTAATTGAGGTAGGGAGGGCGAAATGTACTCAGGGATATCACTTATAGCTAAAAATGAAAAAAGAAAAAAAACTGAGAGAAAGAAGCAGGACAGTCAGTGGCAGAATGCATGATCTGGGATGAGTGGGGGTGCGGGGGAGGAAAGGGAAATAAGCCTGAACTGAATTGGAAAAAATTATGAAATGCACAAAGCTCAGTCAATAAAAATTTAATTAAAAAAAAAAAAAAAAAAAAAAAAAAAAAAAAGAAATGTTTTTCCTTGGGGCTGGAGAGATGCTAGCGGTTATAAGAGCGCCGACCGCTCTTACAGAGGACCGGTTCGATCCCAGCACCCACATGGCGGCCGAGAACCGTCTGAAACTCCAGTTCCGAGGAGAACTCCAGTTCCAGGGGAATCTGAGACCCTCTTCTGACTCCGGGCATTGCACGACACGGGTGCCACAAACTTGCATGCAGGCAGTACATTCATACACATACAGATAAATAAAATTATAAAAAAAAAAAAGAAATGTTTTTCCTACTACATGACAAACCTTAGTTTTATTGATATTTTAAATCATGAGATTTGCTGGTAAATGGATGGAACTCAAAGCCATTTTGCTAAGTGAAGTAACACAGTCCCCCCAAAACAAACAGAGAATGGTTTCCTCATTTGCGGATGGTAGCACCAAATCCATCAATTGAAAGAAAAGCTGAGCAATGTTATTCTTATATTTCTTTCTATCTGAAATCAACTGGGATGTTATAATAATGTGACTATCTTAATGAGTCCTAGAATTAACTTACCACTTACTTTCAGGCATGGTAATTAATGTACATGGGCAGAAGGTATAATTCATATTTTAGAGTAATATAAATTAAAAGAAAAAAATCTGAACCCCTGAACATAAAAAAAACTGACTTCTGGATGTTAAACATTGTCAATGGGTCACTGGTGAAGGGTTCCACTCTAAACTTCTTTTTGAATTAACCTAGAGTTTATTTCCAGAGTTTTAATTTGGTATATGTATGGAGTTATATATATATATATATATATATATATATATATATGGAAATGAGTCTAAATTGGATTGAGAAATAATGTATGATATATGAAAAAGTTTAATAACAATAAAAATATATTAATAATTTTTTTTAATTTTATGTGTATAAATGTTTTGCCTATCTATACATGTGCAAGTGTAATCCTGTGTGCAACTGTCCACAGAGGTCAGAAGAGCATGTTGGATCCCCTGGAGCTGGAGTCATGCCCAGTTGTTATCCATCTTGTGGGTGCTGGGAACACCATCCAGGTCTTCTGCAAGATCAGCCAGTGCTCCTAATAGCTTAGCTATCTCTCCAGGCCTAATAAAGTTAGTTCTTATTAGCTATCTGACATGTCTTCACTGATCAGGAAATTATTTACTTTTCTGGACTGTGAAGATCCAGAATGAGAGAGAGAGTAGAGAACTCACTTCTGGCATGTTCTCTGAGGGAAAAGTTACAACAGTTAAAAGATCTCTCTAGGGGCTGGAGAGATGGCTGGATAGATGGCTCTTGCAGAAGACCAGGGTTTGATTCCCAGCACTCAAATGCCAGCTAACAACTGTCTCTAAGTCCAGTTTCCAAGGGAATCTGATGCCATCTTCTGACCTGCAGTTATTGCACAGCAGAGATGTACTTACACACATGCAGGCAATGCACTCATGCATGTAAAATTAATAATAAATAAAATATTGAAAAATATTGTTTGTCTTTTTGAGACAGGGTCTCCCTGTAGCCCCTGCTGTCCTAGAACTCACTTTTAGACTATGCTGGCCTTGAACACACAGAGATCCACCTGCCTCTGCTTCCCAGGTGCTGGGATTAGAGGCTTGCACCACCGCACCTGGCTTGAAAAGGATTTTTAAAAGTTCCCCAACAGCACTGGAGAAATGGCTCATTGGTTAAGAGCACCGACTGCTCTTGCAGATGACCCAGGTTCGATTCCCAGCACCCACATGGCGGCTAAGAACTATCTTTAACTCCAGTTCCAGGGGAATCCGATGCCCTCTTCTGACCTCTGAGGCATTGCACGACACGGGTGCACCAACCTACACTCATAAACATAAAATAATTAAAAGTTCCCCAACAATAGTGAAGACAAGAAGCAGAAAAACTTAGAGAAATATTAATTTATTAGTTCCCAAACTCATCTGACAAAGAATCTATCCTATAAGAACTGTTTTATTTAAAATATAAGCTATAAATATGTCTACCAGATGATCCAGCAACAAGGTTCCTGGACATACTCCTAAAACATGCTATGACCTACTGCAGAGGTACTTGCTCATCCATTTTCATTGCTCTTGTATTCACAATAACTAGGAAACACAACAGCCTAGAAGTCAGTCAATCATTGGATAGATGGATGGATGGATGGATGGATGGATGGATGGATGGATGGATGGATAGATGGATGATGAAAATGTGGTTCATATACACAATGGAATATTATTCAGCTCTAAGTGAAACTGGAATATGAAATTTTCAGATAAATGGATAAAACTGGAAACAATCTTTCTGCTTAAGGTACCCTAGTCCCAGGAAGATAAATATTACATAGTCTCTCCCATATGTGGAAGCTAGCTTTGAATCTTTAGGTATGTGTGCTTAGATCAAGTACATATGGGAGGCAGAAAACTTGTAAGTGGGCATGGAGATGGGGAGGGATTTAAAAGAAAGAGGATAGAATGCAGATGGTAAGAAGGTAAGAAGGGGGACTGGAGAGATGGCTCAGCAGTTAAGAACGCTGACTGCTCTTGCAGAGGACCTGGGTTTGATTCCCAGCACCCACATGGCGGCTAAGAACTGTCTCTAACTCCAGTTCCAGGGGAATCCGACGCCCTCTTCTGACCTCCACAGCATTGCACGGCATGGGTGCACCAACCTACACCCAGACAGTACACTCATACACATAAAATTCTTTTAATTAAAAATTAAAAAAGAAAGTAAGAAGGGAGAAATGGAACAAGAAGGGATAAATTGCGATGAGGGATGATGGGAGGGAAAGGTCAAGAAGGAAATTTGGGGAAAGAAAAAGACTTTTGAAAATGCTACTTGGTGGGGCTGGAGAGATAGCCTAGCTGTTAAGAGCGCCGACTGCTCTTGCAGAGGACCCGGGTCGATCCCCAGCACCCACATGGCGGCTGAGAACCATCTGTAACTCCAATTCCAGGAGAACTCCAGTTCCAGGGGAATCTGACACCCTCTTCTGACCTCCGGAGGCATTGCACAACACGGGTGCACAAACCTGCATGCAGACAGTACATTCATACACATAGAAAATAAATAAATAAATAATTTAAAAAAATAATTTAAAAAAAGAAAAGAAAATACTATGTGGCAACCTACTGGAGTCAAAACTTCTATACACACGGTGTTTAAATGAAGTTACCATATAATAAGAGGGTGAAAAGATAAAGCTAAAGCCACCTCCAGATACCACTGGTTATCAAAAAGCCCAGTGCCAGGTATAAGTTACTTCTCTTTGAGTTGTCAGTGGGATTCCATAGAGCCCTTCATCCCTACTGGCTATCTTTCATACTAGTGTAAGGTTTTATGCAGGCTACCCAAAAATATGTAATGATCAATCCTATCCAAATGGGAATGCTGTGAGGTACTAAAACTGGCCAAGATATACCCACTGATACAATAGTGGCACAAATGGGTCTGGAGATGGCTCAGTGCTTAAGAGCATTTGCTGCTTTTCCAGAGGACCCAGATTTGGTTCCCAGGACCCACATGTTACCTCAAAACTGTCAGTGGAACCTCTACACCTAAGGCTCATGGAACATAATAGGACAGGGATTAGAGAGAATACTAATCCATCCCTCAACTCTCACCAGTGAGGTTTCCTCATACAACAGAGTGATGCACACAGAAGACCACAACTGACTAAGTTTTAGAGAATAAAAGATTGAGTTTGTGTCCCTGGATAGGACTCACATATTAAACTTCATCCATGCGTGGTTCAGGGACCATTTGGAAAAAGGGGATGGAAAGATTGTAAGAGACAGGGTCAGTGCATGAACATAAAGAAACAGAGGCTTTCAGGCCACGGGAACCTGTTCATATGAACTTTCGATGGTTACCCATGCTGATTCACTCAGACAAAAATACAGCATAAACCCAGAGAAATCAGGCCCCACCCCAACCTGAGGAACTATTGATAACTGAGCACTGTGGGGTGAGGGGAGTTCATCTTAAAGGAGTGACTCTCCAGATAGGCCAATTAAACTTCACTGTATGAACTTGCAGTATAGGACATATGGATACAAATGTTTGACAAACAGGACATTGCATATATCACAAAATACATGAAATCTGGTTGGGATATGAAACACAGACTGGGGTAGGGAGTCTAAATTTGAATAAGATCTAGTATGTGAAATGCACAAAACTCAATAAAAACTTTAAAAAAATCTTTAAAAGTTTAATTGAGCTTCTTCTAACAAGAGGTTTGAGAGGATGTAGATACAATCAAAATAAATTGTATACATATGTGACATTATCAAAAATACATTTAAAAATGTTATTTGAGCTTGTTATCAAAAGGTAACAGAGAATGTGCTAGGTATTGTATAAGATGTATAAGATATAGTGTTTTCCTAACTGTGTATCCACTGTCAGTTTCTGATTTTTTTTCCTCTAAGTTTGATTTGGTAGGAGCTCTACCTCTCAAGTTTTTTTTCCCCTGTCAAAACATATACACAAATCCTGTTCAGAATTTGTAGACAAATAAAAGTGCAACTTAAATTGAACAAGTAATGTCAGCGCACTTCCTTTATTTCAGTGTATAGATCATTACACCTATTTTAGGATTCACATCTAGGATATCAGAAAGATCCATTTTTTTCTCATAATTTTATTACATTTTCCTTCCTTATAAAATCATTTCAAGAAAAGGGAAACAAAAAACCCAGCTCAAATAATAAAGCTTTCATTAAACATAGATAATTTAAATTTTGATTTGGAAGAGCATATGGGGAAATCTGTCACTCATAAAAGACCTTTGATGTTGTATCTTTATACAATGACTATGAAAACCAAAATATTTCTTTTTAAACACATATTTCATGTGATTGTGAGTGTGTGCTGCTTTGTGCATGTGCACAATGGTGTGTGTGAGTGTGTGTGTGTGTGTGTGTGTGTGTGTGCATGCCCACAGGTGTGTGAAGGTACATGCATGGATCCATCCAGGCAATACCAGAGCAAGACTCCAGTTGTTCTCTAGAACGTTCTCTGCTTTACTGTCTTGAGACTGGGCTCTTGGGTTCTGTCTCCCATGTGGGTTAAATGAGTGCTGAAGATTCAAACTCAGCTCCTCCTCCTTGACCAGCAAGTGTTGTAATTCACAGATATCTCTCTAACCTCTCTGGAATGATTTTTAACCATGTCTACTGAGACAAAGAAAGTAACAACTTTTTAAAAATTAGTATATCTGATAGTTAAGCACACACTAAACAAAAAATACCCAATACAATGAACATTCAAAGAGGAAAAATCATAACTTTGTTCTTAACTTTCTAACTCTGGATATGCCTCAAACTTGCCTGAGCCAGAGTCGACTGAGAAGCCAAATTGACCATTTTTCACACAATATCTGTTTTCTGTGTTTCCTACTCCTCACCCCTCAGCAATCACTTGGCAATAGAAGGATGTTAGGAAGATGGAGAATACTCAATAACCTTGTAGGGAAGCCGCTCAGTTGTGAGTCCATTGTCAAGGACCCAAGTGTACCATCTGATATGAGTGTGTGGAGCTTGATGAAGCCAGGATTAGATTTCTCTTCTGCTTCTAAGGGAGAGCAGAAGTGGACTTCAGATATATGTGATAGAGACTAAATCATAGACTCATAACAGAAGTACTTAAGAAGAAGCTGGCAATTCATGGTAAGAAAAGAGTCAATAAACCCCACGTTGGTGCAAAAACTGATGAACTCAAGCTGATATAAGTATGAAATGTAAATGAATTACAAATAAATATAATTTATTATTATTTCTGTTAGAGTCATTTTCTGTGGTCAACTGACTCTGCAGATAGGATACTGATTCTAAAGGGATAACCAAAATATTATTATTTCTTAATATCTTAGCTTTTCAACAAAGACAAATTAAATGCCTAAATTTATATTAGTTGATTTAGCCTAAGTTTTTTCCAAGTAATTTGAATTCACTTTGACTAAAATTTCATGCTTTCTGAAGCAACTTCCTTATGTGTTTTCTTTCTTGGGCTCAGGAGCTGAGGACTTGAGACAGTCTTCAGAGTGATTTATAGACACTTCTACATCAGAATGACATCTGAGACACATATCAACAATTTATTGTAAACTTAGCTTGTCCTTTGGGGAATTATGCTACTGAACTGAACTGAGTCTTATATCTAGAACTATCTGTTCAGATACCAACAGAGTCCATAAATCTGAGAACATTATGAATGATGTCTGACATACATCTTTAAGGGAATTTCTCACCAGTATATTTACAAAAGTTAAAACACCTGAGTTCAAGTTAGAAGATCTCAGGACATTCTGAATTTCTCAGTTATTTCCTAAATTTCTTATCAGATATGAGCTATAATGGACAACACTACTTTTTTCTTGGGTCCTTAAGATAGTTTCTTTTTATTTCCCCTGTAATTCCCAGATAATGGTCATGCCCTACCATGACAAGGTCCTGAACCTGGCTTACTGATTTCCCCTTACCTTGCCTGCTTTGCCACACTTTGCTCTCTAACCCTGTGCTAGGCTACTTCCTCTTCCCCATGGTAAGTACAAGGTTATGAGTGGATTTGACCAATATTAGTCTTCAGTGCCTAGTATGTAATAAGCACCCAACAAATACTTTCTAAATGTATAACCAAAATATCTGAAATTGAATCAACCTTCTAGATCCATAGCAAATATTTTCTTTTTCTCCTCTGATGTCTCATACAATTTCATTAGTATTCAGTTGGAAATCAGTAATTCTCCAATGATATGGCTATCATACTTTTATTCATTGTCTGTCCTATCCATTACATTTAATATTGCTCAAAGAAAGGCTATGTTGGTATGTGATTTTGTGAACATTCAGTGTTTTAAACATCAAAGAAATCAAATGATACCTACCACTTTTAAAAAATCTCAGCACTCTGAAAAGTAATTATTTGTTTTGCCCATTTAAGCAAAGGACTATTTGTTAAGAAATCTAAAATCATCTGGTTTTTTTGATTCATTTCATCTTTAGTTCTGAAGATGAGTCTTCTTCACTACAGTAAATTTAATGATAACTTCAATTTGTGGAAAAAATTCATTATTCAAATTTAGACTTTAATCTTTTAATAATAAGTATATGACATAGTGTTGAATTATCTTTGAAAGAGCTATCAGAAGGGTTCGTCAGCAATGTCAACTGAACAAATGAGAATTCTAGCCTACATAATTTTCAGTATCCTGTCTTAATTTTGGAGTATAGGATTTTTATTTTTAATTTCACATGAGTATTATATTAACACTATCCCACCCATCCCTCTCCCCTCCCCAAGACCTCCCACATCTCCTCCACTCCTTTCCAACTTCCTGACCTCTTCTTTATTGATTGTTACATGTATATGCAAGTGCTAATTGGTTTTGCCAACTTGGCACAAGCAAGTCATGTAGGAAGAGGTAACACCAACTAAAGACTGAGTTCCATCAGACTAGTGGGGCTGGTGGGGATGTCTGGGAGGAATTTTCCATATTGTTAATTGATTAGGAGTGTCCAACCTACTGTGGGTGGTGGCATCCCCAGGCACATGTGCCTGGACAGTACAAGTATGGCAAACTGAGCAAGCTATGGAAGTAAGCCAGTAAGCAGCATTCCTCCAGCATCTCTGCTTCAGCTCCTGCCTCACAGTTACAATATTTCTGTCCGTCCATAATCATTTAACATCATTTCAAGAATTCAAAGGTGGTTTTATGAAACAGACAGGAAGTTACACAAATCTTACATTCATCAGTTTACAGCTGGAAGGACAGAGCTAGGAATGTATCCCAGTCTGTAGAGTTCCTATCTAGCATGCAGGAGGTCCTCAGATCAAAGTCCAGCACTGAATAAACAGAGAACAGTACTTGTAATACCAGCAACCAGAGACTACAGCAAGAGAATCAGAAGTACAGTGTCAACCTCAGGAAAATAAGTAAAGTTCCAGACCAAAGGCCAGCCTAAGATCCATGAATCATGAGTCACCAAACAGACCAAAACAGCAGCAATGACAACACAAACCTAAAAGAAACTTCAGAGATTAAATGTTTTCAACTGTTTCATATTGTAGAAAAACCTGTATTCAATATAAACATTAATATTTTATGTCCATTTCTGATTCCCATTTGTAACTTTTAAATAATGGAGTTAGTCTAGATCTGCTCCAGAGGTCGCTGTGATAAACACAAAGATTAAAAACAACCTGGGGAAGAAAGGGTTTATTTCATCTCACACTTCCAGGTCACAACTCATCACCAAGGGAAGTCAAGGCAGAACTCAGCATTGGGGCCTCCATGCAGGGTCTGAAGCAAAGAGGATGAAGGAATGCTGCTGACTGGCTTCTGCTCAACCAGCTTTCTCCTGTAACACAGGACCACCTGTCCAGTGGTGACACCACTCACAGTGGGCCATGCCCTCCACATCCATCAACAGTCAAGAAAATGTCCCAAAAGCCATATGCACATTGACACTCCTTTAGGTAACTCTGGATTGTGTCAAGATGACAGCTGAAGCTGACATCTAAATATATGTCTACCATTCAGGTATATCTGAGCATAATTAATGAACATGTACATTTATATGCATACATAGAAATAATAGCTACTTTGGTTTATGAATATAATATAGTCACACACACTATATATATNNNNATATATATATATATATATTCCTTTAAAGGTAAATGTTTGGGGGCTGGAGAGATGGCCTAGCGGTTAAGAGCGCCGACCTCTCTTGCAGAGGACCCGGGTTCGATCCCCAGCACCCACATGGCAGCTGAGAACCGTCTGTAACTCCAATTCCAGGAGAACTCTAGTTCCAGGGGATTCTGAGACCCTCTTCTGACCTCCGTGGCATTGCACGACACGGGTGCACAGACCTACATGCAAAACAGTACATTCATACACATAAATAAATAAATAAAATAAAATTTAAAAAAGATAAATGTTTGGGTATTGGAGCCAATAGAGAGTTCACTCAAGAAGTCCTAATCTTATCACAGTGCATTGTTTTTAGTAACTTTAGGTTAAATAACTGAAATGATGAACAAAAACTTTCATTTGTTGTTTCTTTCTCGGTGTTTTTGAAATCTTTAGTCAGAACTTTCATCTAAAGATAAGCTGAGTACAGTTCTATCTTTTAAAGAAATGGTAATAGTCTTGAAAATCTTGATCTTGTCCATGCAGTTTGTTCAATATGATTTGAACCCATCGGAGATTCAAACCCTTATCATTTACACCAAGCTGAACTGCTAATTTTCAGAGGCAAATGCACCTGTGGAAAAAGAAATCATATCTTTAAATTGTATTATCCATTGACAGGACCACATACTGTTTTGTCCTTGTTGTTAATACAGAAATCAGAGGGTGTAAATCTTTTCATCTTCCTGTCAGCACTTCGGGCCAGGGTGTTAATGGCCTGAAGCCAGGAAGTTGTATAGGCTTCTAGCCAATCAGTAAAGAAACCTTTTAATTGGCATTTCAAACAGGAAGCATGAAGGGGAGGGTTGTGCAGTGCTAATACATTTAGACAAAACCATATTTTCAAATCTCCATTAAAAAATAAGAAATCTTAATCATTTGTGATATACAGTGAATAGAAGAGACTCATTTTATGTATTAAGTGATAAAGGCTAATTGTACTGATTGAGAGTATGGTACCTGTGCCTTAAGAAATGTCTTTTCAAAGAATAAATGCAACTTCCCCCTGCCAAGACAAAAGTACTCTTGTTTCTTGAAGGAAATTTATAAGAAAAGCCTCTTGCTTAGAAACAAGATAAGCTTGAAGACATGATTTGTTCTAGGACATAGGCCTAAGTTTGAGATGTTGGAGCTCAAAAAGGGTACCTCAAAATACATAACTTTGGCATACTACATACTTGAACGATAAGACACTGAAAGCCTCAGAAGCAGTCTTGAATCTTCTAGTCTATCTGCCTTTTTATTTTTCTCCCTGAAATGAGCCATAGAAAGTAGAATTTCTGTTTTCCAAGGTGAGTAACAGGAAGTAGAAGCTAACAGTTAAAGCAAGCCAAGGATTCAAGAAATATCATTTCCTATTCTTTTTTAGATTGAAGATGGTCATTCAAAAGGGGTTCAGACCCATACTAAAAGAAAGAAAGGCTCTACGGAGTCCAAGAAGAACATAAGTCCAAGCCTAGCCTTACTTTCTCCTCCTCATCCTGTTACCACTTATTTATACACCACATCCAGTCACATTCATACATATTTGGCCTTTCTTCTTCAACTGTAAGCATACGAATACACAGCTTTCCTTAGATTTAGGTTATTCATACTGAAGGTTCTCACAACATGTAACATTTAGATTAAACAATTTATTTTGCTTTTGTCCTGTAAACTTGTCTTTTGTTACTGGCATGTTGTCCTATGACCCTTATGACAGTTGAAGAGAAGAATTACTGTTTATATTGAGACATACTAGAGTAAAATCCTAACCATATTAATAGTAACTGTTTATAGTTGGGTAAGCTGTACAAGGACACTGGGGAAATTCCAACTATTATTCTCAGGGGAAAAATATTGAACGTGAAATAAATAATTCTTTAAAATTACTGCATGGAAAAAAAAGGTATTCCTGGCAGCTCCAGGGGTTATATAACAAAGGTATAAAATTTAAGTAATAAGCAACTTATTTAAATATTTGTTAGTGAGTAGTTATCTAATCTTAATTGCATAGTATTAAACTGAATTCTTTGACCTTTTGTAGAAACTATCTTTTTTTGTAAAGATAAGATGCACAGATAGGGAAACATAATAAAAAGCATTAGGCAACACAAAAGGTAAGGAATGCTTGAAATCATTATGAGGGCAAGCAACTACTTTATAATTGTATTTGAGGAGAGAATCTATACATGAAACTATAGCTCAGTCAAGAGCCTTGGGCTATGGAAGGCACAGGACCCAGAAGGGGAAAAAAACTACTGTTGTTTTGCTAGATATTTTTTCAAACTTCCTTCTAAATGTTTATGCTTTTATGCCCATAGATTAATCTGGCCCTCCACCTACATCAGAGACATTTCTTTTTATTTTTTTCTCCAGTGGGTGACAATTATTGCAGAAACTCAATGCTGATTGCTGATCAAACTGTAGAGAATGAATGACTCTGAAGCATTCAGCTCCACACAAGACATCTATATCACACCCACCCCCCACTGTACAAGAAACAACACAAAAAGGGGAACAGAAATAATGTAGGATTTAGAAGATGTGGAACAGTGTAAAAAATCCTCTCTTCTTGATGCAATATAGCTGTTGACTGATGAACTCACAGTCTTTGTGATTACCTACATAAGACCTGCACAAGATTGGGCCCCACAACATCTCATCATAAATAAGGAAGGATTTTATGAGGCCCTACTTCTTCTTGAGGAAAAATTAGCAGTTAATGGTTGCTAGGAGAGGGAGTTGCCATTTTCCAAAGGTCTGTAGCCGTTGATAAGATGTCCATGTACCAGCAAATAGCCTTTTAACCTGTGCTCCTGAAATCAACCTTAATTAAACTCAGTGGTGATACACACACATAAAGACATGAACATAGGAGAGGGTTGTTAAGAAAGGGGTTTTTTTAGAGGAAAAGGGAAGAACATGAAAGAAGTAGTATGGGATAAAATTAATAAAATTCATTATGTACAGGTATGAAATAGTCATGAATACAAAAAAAGAGAAATTAGCATGCCAGACTATGCATCTGTGCATGCACATGCCAATGATGATAAAAGGACAGACAAAAGTTGTATAGTGAGAACAGGATTTCAGGAACATTATAAGTTTTCCAGAAGTTCTTAATTGAAGATAAAAGACAGTGTTGGAACTACAATACTTCATCAAGCTGTTTGCCCTTATACTAACATATATTCACCATAGCTACTATAGTGGAATTTACTATTGTTTCTATTCTATTGGAAAAGGCCAGGAAGACATTGCTGTTGAGATATCTGGGGCATGGGGTATATACAGATCATAAGTCAAGCCTATTCTTTCATCTGTTTTAGTGGAGTCCACAGCTAAGGATGGCTAAAACAGTTTTTATAAGAATAATTTCATGATATAAATATCATATGAAATCTAAACTTAATATCCATGAAGCCATTTTACTGGACCATAGTTGGACTTATTTACTTACTGATGGGCTATGGTTTAATTTGAGTTGCTAAAACAGATTTAAGTATCTATGACAGAGAGGAGAGAGTTTCTAGAAATATAAAGTATTTACTACCTGCTTTGTTAGAAGAAAAGTTCACCAACCCCTTGTACATAATACTGTTGATTCAGGGGTTCTAAATTAACCAGTCAATTTCATGAATGGTTGGTCAGTGACACTGGTAAAATAATCAAGTAACCTGGCATATTTGCCCTATGTGATCAATTGCACACTCAAAAATAATTGCTTGAAACCTTAACCTTCCATGTAGACACAACCCCGGAGGGCATTTTCCTCCCTCAAAAGTAACTTTTTATAAAATACAATAAAAGAACCCAAATGGAAAAATAGCAAAAGCTTATGAAATGACTTTCTTGTGCTTTCCTTTAGGTTCAATCTGATTTCTACAGCCACTCAGCTAGTAACAAGTAATATAGCATTTGTTACAGCAGCACCTCTGCAATTTGCAGTACCCACTATTTTAGCAGCTTGAGGAAGGGAGGGTTTTCATTGCCCCCCCCCACCCCCTTCCAAATTGCAATCAATGCGATTTTTCAGTTTATGCTCCCTAAGCCTGTTGTGTGAAACAAATTCAAGTTAGGATTATAAACTGATGAGTTCATATTTGAGTGGGTGTTAAAGTTCTATGATTAGGCAAGTTTGGGCCCTTTATAATTATTCTACTAATATCCCCATATTTTAACATATTTGATAATTGCTTCTTTTCAGATACCTACAAATGTTGCAACAAATTAGTTTACTCCCAAATCATTTATTAAGCGCTATAGGAATGATTTTTACAATATGGATACAATCTACAGACTTTTGCCTAATAAGGCCATTTAAAGGTTAGTATTTATAATGTGAACGAGTTCACTTGAGCTTAAGATCATAATCCCCCAGGACCCCTCCTTGTTTTCCACCCAAGAGAGTCAAATCAAGGAAAGCAGCTTGCTTTTCTTATTGCAGATGAGAGAAATTTGTGTGTGTGTGTGTGTGTGTGTGTGTGTGTGTCTGTGTGTGTGTCTGTGTGTGTGTGTCTGTGTGATATTCTAGATCTAGGGATCAACAGGCCATATTCTCTAATAATTGTGTTTCCTGACTTCTATTTGTCCATTTCAGGCTGAATATATTGTTTCCATAAAGAATGAGCACAGACAGCCCTTGCTGGAGACCCCAATTCAGAGAGCACAGTGAAGGAATAGATTGGATGTCCTACAGTTTGGGTCAGCTCGTGGCCTTTTGAATGCTAAGAGTCAGACTGTTTATTTTTTAAACATCTCCATAATGTGGTCTGAAAAGCCATGGAACACCTATTTGGCCCACAAATTACTCCTGGTGCTAGAGAAAGTATAGAAAATAAACGATACAACTGACCTTTTCTAATAAAGAAACACCTACTTAAGAATGCATGATCTGGGATGGGGTGGGGTGGGATGGGGGGAAGGGAAGGGGAAATATGCCTGAACTGAATTGGAAAATGATGTATGAAATACACAAAGCATCAATAAAAAAAAAAGAGTCAGTCACAAAAAAAAAAAAAAAAACAAAAACAAAAAAAAAAAAACACAGCAAATAAGCAATAAGCAAAGACAATGCATAGTAGAGGGTCTTGGCTACATAGCGGAAATAATTCAGGAAGGGAATTAAGTATGCCATAAATATAATACTCAAGACTATGGTATTTTGGCATTCTGAATACACAAAACTGAGGACCCTGGAGGATGTCCAGTGAGTCTTTTTCTGTCCCATTTCCTCTTTCTTCTGCTCTCTTTCCAAAGGCCAACCACAGGATCTAGAATTCTCCACAGACAGTAGAACCTCCAAAGAGTAGCTGAAACTTCCCCTACCTTTTTGCATAAGAGCTGTGACCTTCCTTATCTGGTAATGGACCATAAGATTCTCATTCCAGAAAACATTGTGCTCTAACATAGGAGAAAGGAGTGCTACACAGAGAGGCCGAGTGGAACATGAAGTGGCAGCCTTATGGGTTTCCCTGCTTGGTTGGTGTCCTGGTTTCATTTTTGTGGCTATGATAAATTACCCAGAATGCATTAGCTTGCTTTCTATCGCTTTGATAAAATATCATGACCAAAAGGATCTTGGTAAAGGAAGCAGCTTGTTTACAGATTACAGATTACAATCCATCACAGCGGGGAGCCAAGGAGGAGCTCAAGCAAAAGCCCAGAAAGGAACTGAAGCAGAGAGCGTGGAGGAATGTTGCTTACTGGCTTGATTCTGTCTCATATTAAGATACTATGTTCTGGGGGCTGGAGAGATGGCCTAACGGTTAAGAGCACCAACCACTCTTGCAGAGGACCCAGGTTCGATTCCCAGCACCCACATGGCTGGCGGCTGAGAACCGTCTTTAACTCCAGTTCCAGGGGAACTCTTCTGACCTCCGCTGCAGTGCAGGACACAGGTGCACAGACCTACATGAAGACAGAACATTCATACACATACAAAAATAAATTTTTTTCTAAAAAAATCTATTTAAGATACTATGTTCTTGAGCCGGGCGTGGTGGTGCAAGCCTTTAATCCTAGCACTTGGGAGGCAGAGGGAGGCGGATCTTTGTGAGCTCAAGGCCAGCCTGGTCCACAGAATGAGTTCCAGGACAGCTGGGGCTACAGGGAGAACCTGTTTCGAAAAGACCAAAAAAAAAAAAAAAAGATACTGTGTTCTTTCAGATGAGGCTGCACTGCGAGGTGGAGGTGCTCAGCCAGCACCTGCCAGACTTGGGGCTCAAGAACCTGGGCAAGGGAGTCGGAGCCCTGGTGAGCTTGTGCCAGCCTCCGTGCAGCACTGAGCAGGTCTTTAATCATAGCACTTGGGAGGCAGAGGCAAGTGGATCTTTGTGAGGGTCAAGGCCAGCCTGGTCTTCAGAGCGAGTTCCAGGACAGCTGGGGCTACAGAGAGACCCTGTCTCTAACCCCCCCCCAAAAAAAAAAAAAAAAAAAAACCTTAAGAAGTTAGACTTGAGTCTCAATCGTATAAAAAAGCTTTCAGCTACAATTGGAGACCTCGTCCACCTTCAGCTTATCCTGAGTGACAATCACTTGGGGTCATTTAGTGTGTCCTTTTGCCAGTCCACACTACAGAAGTCACTTTGAAGTTTAGATCTCAGCAAGGACAAAATCAAGGCACTCCTTGTGCAGTTCTGCTAGCTCCAAGAACTCACAGATTTAAACTTTGATGATAATGAACTGACTCAGTTTCCTTTCAAGATACGACAGCTAATAAACCTTCGTTTTTTGTCAGCAACTGGAAATAAACTTCTAAATCTACCTTGTGAATTTAAACACTTATCCCTGGAATACTTGGATCTTTTTGGAAATACTTTTGAACAGCCAAAAATCCTTCCAGTTATAAGGCTGCAATTACCATTAACTTTACTTGAATCTTCTTTGACATTAAATGTCAGAATTCCGTATGGCTCTCAGATCATCCCTTTTCATCTTTGCCAAGATTTGGATACTGTGAAAACTTGTGTTTGTGGAGGATTCTGTGTAGACTCTTTCATTCAAAGAACTACTACCATGAATCTACACTCTGTTGCCCACACTGTAGATAATATGGGTGGAACTGAAGTGCCTGCTATCTCTTACTTTTGTTCTCTGGCCCATTATGTGAATTCTTCTGATACGTTAAAGTAATTAATAGTGCCACAAAAAGAAATTTCATTTAGAGATCAATTTAATATTTATTTATGCTTTAATAGTGACATGATTTAGCAGTGACAACTTGGAGAAAGGAAATTTTTTGTATATTTATATATAATTTAAATTTATTAAAACTGAATTTCTTTTTAAGATTAAAAAAAATACTATGTTCTTTGCTTACTTTGCCTGCACTATAGGCCGCCTAGGGTTGGCACCATCGACAATGGGCTGGGCCTTCCTACATCAATCAGCACTGACAAAGATGCCCCCACTAAAAGGCATAATTAATCCTAGTAATTATAGGCCCATATCACTGGAATTTTCCAGTATAGTTTACAATTCTATAGTGAAGGAAATCCATCACAAATATCTTATAAGGTGACTTCCCATATAAATGTGAAGCTTTTATAATAAATAAATGACTTAGTAAAGAATTCATGGTTATACCATTCAACTATGGTACAATTCATTATTAAAGTTAAATTCTTTTTTTTTAATTTTGTTTATTTTTGTATGTGTATGAATGTACTGTCTGCATGTAGGTTTGTGCTCCTGTGTCGTGCAATGCCACGGAAGTCAGAAGAGGGTGTCAGATTTCCCCTGGAATTGGAGTCAAAGACGGTTCTCAGTCGCCATGTGGGTGCTGGGGATCGAACCCAGGTCCACTGCAAGAACAGTCCGCACTCTTAACCGCTAGGCCATCTCTCCAGCCTCTATTAAAGTTAAATTCTAATAAACTGGTAGGGAAATTCAGTGGCAAAATAAAGTCTGAAAAAAGATACCAAGATGTGGTATTTTGGTGAGAAGTGTTCCCCAAAGGCTCAAGGATTTGACCACTTGGTCCTCTGGGGAGGATCAGAGAATCCTTAGAAGATGAGGAGATGCTGGAGGAGACGTTTCACCGGGCAGTCTTTGAGTGTTCACCAACCTTCTCACTCACTGTTTCCTGGGCCTACTTGAAGATACAAATAAGCACTCAGCTTTCTAGCTTTCAGCCTCTCCTCCATGATGGCCTTTTGTGCCTGTGGAACTGTTAACCAAATAAACCCTTTCCTTGGTTATTATGTTTTATAAAAGCAGCAGAAAGTTAACTAATACATAAGCATAGATTAATATATGATAGATTTCCCCAAGCCTTGATGTAAGAGGTCAATATGGTGAAGCACTTCATGATTTCCCATAGCTATGCCATATTATGAACCCCAGCTGAGCTCAGTAGTTAAAACTTCACTCAAAGTGTGGGAGCCAGGGCAGGAATTTGAGAAGAGGCCAGCTTGTACATGGTTGCTAACCCAGATTCATGGCTTCTGTATTTTATATTTGGCTTGCTATTAGAGAGTAGGAATTGTTAGACGGCTTCCATCCCTAAGCTTGGGAACTTAAACCTTTCACTTTTCACCCCCAATATGTTTTTTCTGTATAAATCTCCCAACCACTGTTTGAAGCTACACATCTGAAGCTGAGTATCTGGTGTGTAGTCGTCAGCTGACTAGAGACTTTCTTCTGCCATCAGTTTGTGTCTGAGTGGTCTTCTCTGACGGAGTTAACCTATTACATCAATACAGCCTAAACCTTAGATTAGAGACCTCTGCACTGGTGTATAACGGTTGATTTAATTATACGCTACTATTTAGTTGTTGGCTGGATTCTCTACAACTTTAGGGTTGTCCTAGATAAGAGTTGTTTCATTAAACATTAGCTTAAAAAATTAATTCTTAGGAAATAACAAGAAAAATAGTCAGCACATAGAGATATAAGCATCAGGACCAAAAAAATGTTAACCAAAATATAAGGCTTTGGTTTGCTGAGAACTTTGAACAGAAAAAACGTTCTCAGACCTCCTGCCCTCCTGTTTAACAACACTCTTCCTGTACCCTCTTTTCAACCTTCTCTCCGAGCACAGGAAGGAACTTTCAATGATTTTCTCATCTGCCTAAGAAGAGTTCCTCCAAAAATGACTCCCCATTGCCCTGATTCTCCTCTTCTTGAAGATTATCAGTCAGAGAAGATCTACTGCATCACAGAAGATACAGGACCTGGTCTCCTGCGATTCAGTCACAGCCTCATCAGCCCTTATTGATATTACCTGAAAGAAACTTCACATGAATTACAAGACAATCTTTGTTCATATTATTTCCTCTCCTGCCTTCCCAGAGCTTGCTGGCACCTTCCTCAAAGAGCACCAAGACCCAATCTATTGAGATGGAAGTTTCAATCATATGCTTTTCTTATCTCATAGAACCCTACCCTACCCTGGTTGAGACACACGATCAATTTGTATGTCTGTTTGCCTACTAGTCCATCCACTGTCAGTTTTCTTGTGCAGATTATATAATCCAACCTTATTAGTTACTTTTCTGTTTCTGTGATAAAATACCAGGACAGAGGCCCCTTATAGACAGAGAGTTTATATTGGTTTCAGGTCCAGAGGAAGAGTGTATAATAATGAGAGAGACCTGGCAGCTGACATCCAGAGCAGAAAGCTGATCACTCACATCAACCACAAACCTGAGACAGATAGAGGAATTTGGAAATTGGGCAAGGCTATGAACTCTCAAAACTTGGCTCTCCTGACACTTCCTCCAGCAATGCTACACCAACTAAAGATTCCATGACTTCCCAAACAGTGACACTAACTAGGGACAGAGTGTCCAATTACTTGAGCCTCTGAGAGACATTCCTCATTAAAACCACCACACCATCTTATGTTACAGAATCTTTTCCTTCTCTCCACATAAGAAAGAATGAAAATGTATTCCTTTAATTTTAATGTGCACTGTTTCTCACTTAGAGGTCTATGATATTGTTTACTTTTTAATTTTTATTTATTTATTTATTTATTTATTTATTTATTTATTTATTTATTTGAGTGTACAATCTGCATGTAGGTTTGTGCACCCGTGCCAGGCAATGCCGTGGAGGTCAGAAGAGGGTGTCGGATTCCCCTGGAACTGGAGTTCTCCTGGAATTGGAGTTACAGATAGTTCTCAGCTGCCATGTGGGTGCTGGGGATCTAACCTGGGTCCTCTGCAAGAGCAGTCGGTTCTCTTAACCACTAGGCCATCTCTCCAGCCCCCCTATGATATTGTTTTTAAGGTTACAACCTAAAATTACTTCCACTCTGGGCAGGTAAGCAACTGATCCTACAGAAGGGAATGAGAGAGTCTTTCTTCATGAAGCCTTTACCAGAAAGTCAAAGAACCACAACCCACTTCTATGCCAGGCCTAATTTCCTTGCCTTACCTTCAATTCAGAGAAAAATGCTTCAAAAGACATTTTTAGTGAGTTCTAAAAAAGATTAGGCTCATTCCTCCTTATTAAAAAGGTAACAATAGCAATAGAACTGCAAAACAGAAACTCTAGAGCCTCCCAGTGCTTCTAAGAGATGAGCATTCTAGTACTGCTATGGATGTTTTACTACCACTGGCAAATAAATCAATGGTAGCACCAGCAACAACATGAATATTTTATACCATAACATCCCTGACCACAAGTTTAGTCTTTACCAAGAGCTGGGGAGGATGCTTAAGAGCAAAGTTGTCTTTGATTTCCTATGATTATATTTTCTGCATCTATTTCTCAGCATTTTTGAGTTCACAGTAGCATCACATTCAATGCTTGCATTTCATATCTCTATCAGAGCAAGACAGACTGATTGTAATGCTATCAAACTATTAATAGATCCAAAGCAAGTTAAATCCAATAGCTAAAAGGAGACAATGCATTTGAGAAAAGAAAATGAAATGTTTAGGAGTGAGTTTTATTGATAAAGAAAATGATTAAAAGCCAGTGTCTTTGTGCTAAAAATGTTTCACTATTTAAGTATGTTCAAAATTTACATATTGTAAAATTTGTATAAATGTGGGGTGGTAGTGACATGTGTTTGTGTCATGTGAAGGTCAGTTAACAGCCTGGGGTACTATTCCTCATGCACCGTTCACATTTTACTTTCTTGTTTTATATTTATGAAATTATGTGTATGTCTATGTGGGGTTAGGTACACTTGAGAGCAAGTACCTGTAGAGGTTGGAACAGGGAATCAGATGCCCTAGAACTGGAGATATAGAGGGTTACTGTAAGTACAAAATGTTGGAATCCACATGGTGCTCTGATCACAGTACCTGGAGCAGCCTTTCTCTTGCCAAGATACAAACAGCTACCCTACTGTGAGACAATGTCTTTGAATCTCTAGCTAACAAACTTCTGGGGGTCAGGGTTACTCTCCAGGAAGTGAGTTTACATCAAAGCGGGGGTATGGCTGGCCTCACATTCTGGTTCCCATCCCCTTCCTCCCTCTTGCCTAAGCATCCATCTAGGCTTGTACTGTGAAATGTCTATGACTGTCAGAAAGATAAGGACAGTTCCCCACTTCTGTCATGTGGTCCCAGATTCCTTCTGCTCGGAATCCTGATGGCTATTTCAGGTGCTGGGGCCAGAATTCTTCTCAATAATTTTGTCTGAATGTCCATAGAATCAATAACTTCTTTAACTCCATCCATCCCTGACAATCCATCTTAGTGCCCCTCTTCAACCCTGCCCCCTTCCAATACCTTTCAGTTCTGAACTATTCAATGGCTGCTGGGAATAAAACTTGGTCCTCTACAAAAGCAGTACATGCTCTAAACCTCTTCTCCATCTCTCCACACACACTCCACATTTTGTTTTGTGTTTTAATACATTGTCTCTGATTGACCTGCAACTTGACAAGTTGGCTAGATAGGCTGACCAGCAAATCTCAGTGGTCCTTTTATCTCTGCATTAGCTGCTCTGAGATTAGAAGAACACATCATGATTCCTAGCTTTTTATTTTTTTTCTTAAATTGTTTATTTTATGTGTATGAATGATTTTTGCCCATATATATGTAAGTACACCTATGCTGTGCATTGTCCAAAGAGGACAGAAGAGGGCACTGGACCAGCTTGAAATGGAGTTACAGACAGTCATTAGCTACTGTATGGATGCTGGGATCCAAACCCAGGGCTTTTGGAAGAACAGCCAGTATTCTTAATGGCTAAGCTCTCTCTAGCCCCACCCCACCTTTTTAAAAATGGGTACTTGGGCTCAAAACCAGGTCTATAAGCTTGTAAGACAAGCCCTTCATAGACTCATTTTGCTCCATAGANAGGGTCTCAGATTCCCCTGGAACTGGAGTTCTCCTGGAATTGGAGTTTCAGACGGTTCTCGGCTGCCATGTGGATGCTGGGGATCGAACCCGGGTCCTCTGCAAGAGCGGTTGGTGCTCTTAACCGCTAGGCCATCTCTCCAGCCCTCAATTAACTTTTTATACAGGTTCTAATTATGTATCCCAGGCTTATACACACCAAGGATGAATGCCATCATCTCTCAGATAAGCAGAAAAAGTTGTCAAAGGAAGGGCACTAAGTAAGGGCAATATAGGGTAACATTATTTATTTATTTATTTATTTTTATTTACTTTCTTATGTGTATGAATGTACTGTCTGCATACAGGTTTGTGCACCCATGTCATGCAATGCTGTGGAGGTCAGAAGAGGGTGTCAGATTCCCCTGGAACTGGAGTTAAAGATGGTTCTCAGCTGCCATGTGGGTGCTGGGGATTGAATCTGGATCCTCTGCAAGAGCAGTTGGTGCTCTTAACTGCTAGGCCATCTCTCCAGCCCCAGGGTAACATTTTTTTAAAAAAAAACAAGATGAAGTCTTGCTACATAACCCAGGCTGGCCCAGAACTCCTAGGCTCAAGCAATCCTTCTGCCTTAGTTTCCCAAGCAGCTGGAGCTGCACACACACCACCATGCATGGCTGAGAATAATAATAATTTCCAAAAGTTGATTATTCTAGAAATAAGAATAGATGGAACAAAAAAAGGACAAAAATAAGAAGATGGTAGGTCTAATCCCAAGCACAAGCATTTCTACTAAGTATAAATGAACCTTTGAAAGTCTGTTATCTATTCCCAATATTTAGTGAATAAAGGAGAAACTTTATATGATCATTTACTAGGTTCAGAAAACAAACATATTTATTGAATTTATCATTTATGATAAATTCCCATTTATCATTTATGATAAACAACCATTTATCATTTTTAAATCTTGTCAGAAAATATAATTCTTCAATTCTAGGAATAGAAGAGTATTCTTTTTTTTTTTTTTTTTTTTTGTCTTTTCGAGACAGGCTCTCCCTGTAGCCCCAGCTGTCTTGGAACTCACACTGTAGACCAGGCTGGCCTTGAACTCACAAAGATCCGCCTGCCTCTGCATCTTAAAATCCCTTTTTGTCAAAGAAGAGGTTCCTCATCTTGGATCTAGTTAATTGTTAGAGAGAGCAAAAGATATGCTTTATTGCGTAACATAATCTAGATTATGTCTTGTATAGTTGCCCCACAGAATGGGAGGCAATGTTCCTGTGTCTACATTATCTCAGGGCTGGGCAATCAAAGCCTCTCAGCCCAAATCTAATCTGTCCACTCTGCCCTGCCTTGCCTTTTCCATATTTCCTGGATAGCTTAATGCCAATTTGACACACCTGGGTTGAGGGAGCCTCAATTGGGGAATTGCTTCCATTGGAATATCCCGTGGCCATGTCTGTGGAGTATTGTTTTGATTGTTGAGTGACATGGAAGGGCCCAGCCCACTGTGGGTGGTACCACCCCTGGGCAGGTTGTTGTGCATTGTATAAGAATGAAGGCTGGGCATGGGCCAGGGGAGCAAGCCAGTAAGTAGCATTCCTCCATGGACTGTGTTTCAGCTCCTGCCTCCAGGTTCCTGCCCTGAGTTCCTATGTTGGCCTTCCTCAGTGATGAACTGTGACCCAGGAGATGTGAAGAGAATAAACCCTTTCCTCCCCCAGCTGGTTTGGTCAGACAGTTTTGTCATGACAATTTAAAGGAAACTTGAAAACTATGGAAACCCCAAGAAAGGCAACCCAACCTGATATCTTTCATATGTGGTCTAGGTGGTCTGTCACACTTTCATTCTCCAAATAAGTTTGCTTGATCTTGAGCTTCTCATTTGCCACCTTTTGTGATCCTTTCATTTGAAAAGCTACCAGTTTCAAAGTTTTATACAAAGCAAACTATAGGGATTTGTTGCTGTTGTCACTATTCTCAAAACTTAATATAAGCATCTTCACAGCAAGCCTCCAAGAAGAAGAGATGAGATCGAGAGTCTAAGAACTCAAGGAAAATTCTGAAAACTTTGATCAAAGAAAATTCATCAGATCCTATTGTCACATTTGGATACATAGGATGTACTATGAGGTGATTATATTGTCAAAACAATTTTAACTTCAAGTCTAAATATCCATATAACATGCTAATACTGAGAATTGTAATTTTGATTATGTCACAATGTCTCTATGATAACATAACTATTTTTCAGAATTCTTGAACTACTGTGGTAGAAAACTTTAGTTGTCAACTTGACCAACTTGAGAAGAGGAAACCTCAATTTTGGGGTTTCCTCTCTATGATTAGGCATTCTGTGGATCACTGAGTAATGGGTGGCACCACTCCTGGGCAGGCTCTCATAAATTGTTAAGGAGTGATATAAATTGGAGGGAACAACAAAAACAAAAAAGACCAGTTCAAAGTCTGAAACAGTAAACTTCTGCATTGAAAAACTTTTTAAAAAAGACTGAGAGAGGGGTCGCAGGGGAGACGCCATAACGCGCCAGGCCAGGTACACAGCTCCTCAGCTCTAGGCGGGGTCTGGCGGGGGGCAGCTGGGAGAGGGTCTCGCTGTGAACCCGTCTACGGGGTACCCGGCCCAGAGGGACCGGGGCGCGGGCTAGATCAGGCACACAATACCCCCCCCACGCGCGCGCCAAGTGAATTGCTAAGAATCCAAGTGGTCTTCCTTTTGGAGAACCTTCAGAACAGAAAGAGAAGACTAACTTAGGCTTCCAACATCCAATATATACACAAAACTGAAAACCTGAAACCTAGCCAAGTCAATACACCATAAAAAATAAAAAAAATAAAAAAAAAAAGCATCGGAAGGAGGCAAGCAAAACCATCCACTAATATAGTGAAAAGTCGTTTGTGACTTGAACCACAAAAGGGAAATCCATATGCCACCTTTGTCGCTTTTGATTTCTTTTGCTTTGAGTCTATTTTGTCGATTTAGAATAGCCAACCCCGGCTTTCTTTTTGGTGAACATTTGGTTGGATACTTTCTTCCATCCCTTCAACCTTTAAGTTGGGTGCCTATCCTTGATTGGGATGTTTTTTTTTTTTTGTAGACAGCATATATAGATGGGTTTTGTTCCTAATCCATTCTCCCCAGTCTATGCCGATTGATTGGCGAGTTTAGCCCATTAATATTTAAGGTTACAATTGACTAGATGGATGTTGCTTCTTCACTTATAATTATCCATTTGGACTTCTAGCCTTTGATTTTGCTCCATGGTTTATGTTTTGTTGGAGTTGCTTTCCTATGTTCCAGGTGTTTGAGTTTTTGCTCCTCTCTTCTGCGCCTTTGAATTGCTTCAAGTATTTTATGAAGAGTGGTTTCAGACATGTATTCCATCATCTTGGGTTTATGGTCATGGAAGAGTTTTTCTCTCTCCTTCAAGTATAGTCGACATGTTTTGAGTGGTAAAGTATTCTGGGTTGGCATCATAGTCACTTAACATACGGGAAATGCTTTGCCCATGGCTTCCTGCTGTTCCATGGGTTGAGCAAGAGTCAGTTGTAATTCTGATGGGTTTTCCCTATTGTATGACTTGTTTTTCGTTTGTGGCTTCAGATTTGGTCTTTGTTTTGGGCATCTAGCATTTTAACTATGATTATGGCGTGGGGTTTTTTCTTTTCTGATCCTTCTTGATTGGGGGCCTAGTGCTTCTTGTATTGTGTTGGGCTTGTCTATTTTTATGTGGGGATTTTCATTTTTTTTTTATTATTCTGTTGAAGATCTGATCAATTCTATTCTCTTGAGATTGCTCTCCTTCCTCTATTCCTATGATGCGGGAGGTTGGTCGTTTTCATGAGTGTCCCATATTTCCTGGTTTGTTCCACTTTTTGTATGTTTAAAATGTTTGCATAAATCTTTATTTGAGCGTTTTTAATTGTTCTGTGTATCTTACCAGGTCGGATATTCTTTGTTCTGGCTTCCCTCATTCTACTTCTGAGGTTTTTCCGTGTCTTTCGTCTGGAATTGAACGAGTGTCTAAGTTCCTTTTTGGTTCCTCCTCTGTGTTTTTCTTTAGTACCTCCAGTTTCTTTTTGAGCTTCTCTAATCTTCTTCTTTGGCTTCTCAATCTTCTTCTTGGTGCGCCTCTTTCTTCTTTGTGGTTGGCTTCCTTTTTCAGTGTTTCTTTAACTTCCTTCGAGTTTGTTTTTTTTCTTCTCTCTCTAGGTTCTTTCTGGAGTTTGTCATTTGTTCCTTTAGTTCTTTCCGAAGTTTGTCATTGTATCCCTCTATGTCCTTTTTGAGTTTTTCATTCTCTCTCTTTAGTTTCCATGCTTCTGTCTTTATTTCTTTAATTTACTCTGCGTATGTCTGCAGTATGATCGTCTAAGCTCTGATCCCTCTTGGGTCTCCGCCAAGGGGATCCCATTGTTGGCTATACTCCTCCAGTTTGTAGGGCCTAGGTTGGAGAGTATCCTGTGCCTTTCTCCAGTTTGTCCTTCGTCGTGTCCCTGGCATTTGGT
>VZQC01009892.1:598220-625158 GCA_009823505.1 Rhizomys pruinosus | reverse complement strand
GGGGGATGTTGGCCAGGGGGATCCAAGGCCCCACAAAAAGTAAGGGCTCCCTTGCCTCTAAGTTGGGATACTACAGGAGGAGAGGCAATAAGACCCTGCTGCCGAAGGACCTGCGTTAACAGGGGAGGGATTTATTGGACCACACATGCAAGTGTACAGATGTCCTCTAGAATCCAGAGAGTGTTCCCCAAGCCACTCAAACCAATAAAGCAATACGGGTCTCCTGAGTCAAAGCAAGAACTCCACCGCAGCAAGCTACACCTCACCTGCGCTGGAAATACTGTGCAGCAGAGGCAGCCATGTGCCTTTTATATCCCAAATCAATTGGCTATTGGCCTCCCCCTTGGAGAAATAACCCATGGCTGATGGCCACAAGCTTACATCCTCTTACAGGTTAGGAGATGTTATAAGCCACAGTAAGACCCAGTCAATTTAAACAGGGGAAATTGTAAATCATGATAACCATATCCAAAACATGTGTCTATGGTAAAGTTAACCTACCTAGAAACCTATTAGTGCTGCCTTAAATACTATATATCTAATTGCTTGTTTCCTGCATAGTAGGATCGAAAGGTATTCCTGGACACGCAAACTGTCAGCCCATTGACAACGAAACAGCCAGAATTGACCAGAGTCCAAGTACAACAGCTCCCGCGAGAGTGGACGTTTTACCTTCTCATCCACCTGGCCCTTTTCTAGCCTAGGGAACAACCTGCGGAAGAGGGGCGGGTGGGATAGATGTAAGGGCTGCCGAATTGGGTGAATGATGATGGTGAAACTACAGCAATGTAGTCTGGACACTCATTTGATCAACTTGATTGAACAAACAACCTGTCACCCCCCACTGGATGGTGGGGCTGTAGGTGTTTGGGCACAACAGCCTGCAGATAGGTTTTGCATGAAGGATGCTTGTACTCATGGATTATCACTTATAGCTAAAATTGAAAAAAAAAAAAAACTGAGAGAAAGATGCAGGACAGTTATGGCAGAATGCATGATCTGGGATGGGGTGGGGGTGGGGGGGGAGGGAAAGGGAAACAAGCCTGAACTGAATTGGAAAAATGTATGAAATGCACAAAGCATCAATAAAAACTAATTTAATAAAAAAAAAAAATAAATAAAAAAATAAAGACTGAGAGAGGCTGGATAGATGGCTCAGCGGTTAAGAGCTCCGACTGCTCTTGCAGAGGACCTGGGTTCGAGTCCCAGCACCCACATGACAGCTAAGAACTGCCTTTAACTCCAGTTCTAGGGGAATCTGACACCCTGTTATGACCTCCAAGGCATTGCACGACACAAATGCACCAACCTACATGCAGACAGTAGACTCATAACACAAAAATAATAAATAATAAATATTTTTTTTAAAAGATAGAAAAATAATGCATGAGCTCTGGTGGGGTGGGGGGCATGGAGGGGAGGAATGGGTCTTAATTTGACTAAGAAATGTTGTATAAAATGCATAAAAATAAAAAATGGGAAAAAAAAGAACAATAACAATTAAAAAAAAAAAAGAAGCAGGCTGAGCACAGGGTAAGAAGCAAGCCAGGAAACAGTATTTATCTTTGGTTTCTGCTTTTCAAGTTCCTGCCATACTTATTAAGAGACTGCCTTACCTTCTCTCAGTGCTCGATGGTCACTTGGAAGAGTAAGATTCAGTAAACCCTTTACTCCCCAATTTGGTTTTGGTCAGTGTTTTTGTACCAGAGAGAACGTTTTTGTACCAGAGAGAACACAAACTAGAAAAACTACTGTGAAAATTATTTAAATGAGCCTTATTTTTTTTTGGGGGGGGCGGGTATTTTCGAGACAGACTTTCTCTTTAGTCCCAGCTGGCCTGGGACTCACTCTGTAGACCAGGCTGGCCTTGAACTCACAGAGATCTGCCTGCCTCTGCCTCCCAAGTGCTGGGGCCTGAGCCTTCATTATTTTTCAGTGATAAAGGCAGTTTATAATTGCCTATCATTAATAACAATTGCTTTAAAAAATAAGAAGATAAGGCTTTACTTTGTGCCAACTCATGATAGTATTTTTCATCTTACATAGGACTATGTTGACAATTTGATCCAACTTTCTGCCAGTTTCATGAAGTTCATGGTATGTATTTCCCTCACACAGATATCCATAAGGACCCAATTTCATCTCTCTGTGCGTATATGAGGCCTGTGTTGTCATTTTTAAGCAGAATTGAGGAGAATATTAAAATAGTATTTCTTAAGATTTACATTTTTTCATTGTGTATATTCATTATATGTGGTACCTTGTTGTGCGTTTAGCACTTCTTCCTCCATATTTCCTAGAAATATGAGTTCTTTTTCTAGTGAAAGAAACTAATGCAGTTACTGTCTTATGCAAACCAGATAAATAATATTCAATGTGTGATATTTGAGAACACTGACTTCTTTGAACTAAAGAGAAATGAAAGTCAGTCTGATCTTCCCTCTCTCCACAGTCTGTTCCTTTCTCTTTCCAAGTATAGGAAAAGAATTTCTCTAAAGTCTCCCATTTGGAGAAAGGCCAGATTTTTCCACAGGTTATCAGGAAAAGATAACTAGAGTTGGCACCACAGCCATAGCCCAGGCAAATGTAATCTAGGCTATTTTGTATATTTTGGGCCCAATCATCACCCATAAGGACATTTTTTTTCTTCCTCTAAAATGGCATGTAGCCCACTTGCTTGTTATAATTCAGCCATCTGGCCTTCTTCTGTGAGTTTCATACTTTGTATGAATGCCATGTGCTTACACCTTAATGAATTTAAATGCCTTTTATCCTATTAATCTGTTTGCCATCAGCATATTTATAGATAAATCAATAGACATTCAAGTGATGAAAAAATTCCCCCTTTCTCTCTCAGGGAACAAAAAATTGAATGAAGTGTGGATAAGACAAAAACTAAAAATAGTTTCAGATTAAATGTTTTAAACTTCTCCTCTAAAACTCCCTAGCCAAAGAAAAACCCTTTAGCTCCATAACTTACTTTTGTGGGATGATTTTTCTGAGGGGTGATTTCTTATTCATCATATAAACAGGAAAACCTTTCCTTGTCCTCCTTTCTCACCACTCTAGTACCACTAACATTAGTACCATCCACCTCTCATTTCTTAATCTACTTGTGCCATTTACTACATCATTTACTGTCTTTGCTATTCACCCATGTGTCAGCATGTTGCTTACTGATAAGTAGCCATGCTAATTAGCCCTGTTCTATATGGAAACTCATATTTATCCTTCTGTTAAATCAGAAGGCTTCTATAGACATGGCACATTTAATTTTAGTAAAACATTTATCAAATGATATCTGTGGTACATGTACTTACTGTTCAGGGTGGTGCTATTGGCAGAGCCAGAGAGTTTGCATGTTAAAGCTCTAGTCCATCTTGAATGGTGGAAGGAAGCAAAATCCTGGTGTTCTACTTCTAGACTATGTTAAGACGGACTCTAAATCTATTGTGTTTTCAGTGTGTATGTGTGTGTGTGTGTGTGTGTGTGTGTGTGTACTTTGGTTCTATTTCCATGACTGAGATACTCACTGTATGTAGATCTGTGCTTATAGCTCCATGTTGAATGAACTGCATAAAGTTTTACTGCCATGACTTACTTTCAGATACAGAATGAATCCAGCATACACTGAAGGAAGCAAAAGAAGAGAGTTGATCTTTAAGGACAATAATGGTTCCTTTTTTTGTTTGTTTGTTTTCTTGAAACAGGGTCTCACTTTAGTTCCAGCTGGCCTGGAGCTCATTATGTAGACCAGGCTGGCCTTGAACTCACAGAGATCTGCCTGCCTCTGCCTCCTGAGTGCTGGGATTAAAGGCGTGCACCAAGATGCCAGGTGCAGTTTATTCTTAAGAGTGCATATTAAAAACTTTATGTGAGGTGATTTGGGGGGTAACTTCTAGGAAGATAATATAGTAATTTAAAAATAAGTAGGCTGATGATTCCAAATTTATTAAAAGAATATTTTCTAATTTTATTTTATGTATATGAGTGTATTTCCTGTATGTATATGTGCAATGAAGGTGGAGGTCAGAAGAGGGTGCAGCTTCCCTTGAAGTGGAGTTACAGTTGGGTGTTAGCCTCTATGTGGGTATGGATTGAAGCCAGGTCCTCTGCAAGAGCACCCAGTGATCTTACCCATCTCTCCAACTCCAATGATTCCAGTTTTTAACACTGAAGATCATAGTATTATTATTATATAACAAATCAGCTTTCAATAGGCTTAGCCTCAATTACCTGGGATGAATTAGAGATTTTTCCAAGGGTAATTTATTTATTTATTTTGTTTTCAGATTTTTAGCTGTCTCAATTATGTTCCTTTTTTATGTAAATATATTTTTATTGAACTTTTATGTTTTTCATACAGTAAATCTCAATACTATTTAGACACACTCCTCTACCGGCCCCTTTTGTAATCCCCCAACAATTTCATGAATTAATTCATATATGTTAAATCCTATCGAGGAAAGTTTGTGTCCCCAGATATCCCTCAGTGTGCATTCTTCTTCTAGAGCCTTGTCAGCCTATCTAGTGTCAGTCCCTTAAAGGCCAACTTTTCCTCACATAATGATGACCAATTGCCAATTGTTCCTCAGGTAAGATTGGGGCTTCTTACCCATTTCCCCAATTCTATGTGGGCTTTTGTCTAGATTCGATTGGCTTGTGTCTTGGACATGCTATCACCACTGCTGTAAGTCATATAGCAAGTTCCCACCTGCCCGAAAAACTCTGTTTCCTTGTGTTCATGCATCATCTCTGGCTCTTACAATCTTTCTGCAATGTCTCTGAGCCCCGGGGTGGCCACAGTTTAATATAGGAGTCCTATCCAGGGACACAGACTTGGCAGTCTGTTATTCTCTACATTTCGGCCATTTTTTTTTCTCTAGGATCTATGACCTAGCCATGTGTATTTGGCTATATTTACATTACCACACATGAATTCCCTCCCATTGATTAGACCTTCCATTAGATAGCTATAGATATTATAAAAGTGTCACTACTAGACCAATACAGATAGTTTGGTATACCAATCATTATTGTGGTTATTAGTGTTTACATGTGGGTAGGAGCATCAATTGGTTTTCTCCCTTGGCAGCTTGCATAGTACCCTTTGATACTATGAGATCTAGTCTTCAGAGAAGAGGCTTTCTGGTCAGTTCCAGATCCATTGGTCCAAGTGTATGAAGTATGTTCTGTCTTCAACAATAGGGTTTTAAGTTCTGAGAGGCAATTCAAGTGTGAGAGGCAATTAAGTGACAATACCCCAGGTTATTTTGGCAGTCTCTTGGACTCTCCTGACCAACAAATTGAAGGATAGTTTATCCTGAGTAGCACTGCTTTTTGTTATATATCCTTCATCTATTCAAATGCACTCAAATGCATACATTGTATATGTATGTTTCAGTAGGCCTTTGAACTGATACATTTCCTTCTGGTTTTTTACACAAGGTCTTACTATGTATACTTTGTTGGCCTAGAACTCACTGTGTAGTCCAGGCTGGCCTTGAGCTCATAGAAGTTTACCAGCTTCTCAAGTACTTTTTATTTTTAGGTTGGCCAGAAATACACAATAATTCATTTTTTTATAATTTTCATTTCTGCCGTGAATTGCCCCAGGTGGATCAAATAATTAATAACATATTTAAGATTGTTTAAAGTTATCATCTAATCACTGAACTCCTACAAATGACCAGAAGCCTCTTTTAGAAGCACTTATCTCATTTATAACAGTGCATAATCATCAAAACTGTGCATTAACATATTGTATTAACTCCAGAAACAACAAAGTCTTTTCCTGGAAAGTTCTGACTATTACATGTCCTGGACAGGTTTGATATTATCAGCCATGGCTCTCATGAACCCCATAAAATAGCAAGGCAAGCCAGGTATGGGCCTCCTGGTTTGAGTTTTGAGTTTTGTGATGTGGCTCAGCATAAGGATAGTCCTTAAGTATTTTTTAACTAGAAGCCAATATACAGGAGAACCAAGTCAATTTCACATACCAACCACAAAACCATCACATGCTGGGTTAACATATCTTAAAATGTGAAAAAAAGTGTCTGCATCTGTGCATAGTGTCTCAGAGTGAAACACAGTGATCCTCTTTACAAAATGACACTTTAATTTATAAAATTTCTCTGGGTTTCTAGAATTCACTTTTGGAATCAGCATTGCTTTTACTAGGCTATATCAAGGGCCTTCCAGCCAGCATTGCCAAAATTAACTAGACACTTGTTCTACTGTGTTGTGACCTTCCACAGAATTGAGAGTCGAGTGAGGGGTTGCATTCAATTTCACAATTTTTCTTCTTGGCTTGAAATTCCTATCCAGGACTGCCATTTGTGATAGGATTTTCTAAGTGACTATTTATGCCCAACTGGACTTCTAAACTACTAGATTTCTAAGTCTCAGAATGTTCTTGCTTCACAGAAAGTGGGAAATAATCAACTTCAAAGTACAAGAGACACCAGGAAATAGAGAAAAGAGGTGGAGGAATTTTATACCCTTATTAAGTAATACTGACCATGTTCCAGTCAGTGTAGAACCTACTCACAACCTCATATACAACTGTTCCAGAACGATTTGAGTTCCAAATAAAATCTGTTAATATGCATAGTACTAATAGAGTTGTTGCAATATTTCTCCTTACAGTTTATGCTATTGCTATGGCTGTGGCTACTTACGTTGATGCTTTACAGTGCTCATTGTGTCAGTGGGAATCCTTTCCTGATTTATTTATTTATTTATTTATTTATTTATTTATTTATTTATTTGAATGTACTGTCTGCATGTAGGTCTGTACACCCGTGTCGTGCAATGCCACGGAGGTCAGAAGAGGGTGTCAGATTCCCCTGGAACTGGAGTTCTCCTGGAATTGGAGTTACAGACAGTTCTCAGCTTCCATGTGGGTTCTGGGGATCAAACCCACGTCCTCTGCAAGAGCGGTCGGCAGTCTTAACCACTAGGCCATCTCTCCAGCCCCCCCTTTCCTGAATTCGAACCTCGATTCATAATTCTGCCAAACCGTGAGCAAGTCATTTGCTGTGATACCTTTCCTATGAAGATGTATGCTTACATTGCTATTTATTCCATATAGGACAATAAATAGATCAAATATATGAACTGTCCATGTCTAGTTTATGAATCAATGAGTTTAATAAGATTACTTACTGCAGAGATGACCGGCACTTGTTTCACCAGAAAGCCTCACCCCAGCACATGGGTAACAACTCAGAATGCAGGGCAATTGAGAGTGGTAACCAGACCTTGTAAGTGTCCCTGATTTTAACATGTAAGTGACCATGTCATACCTGGAACACAGAGTTCCACTGCATATTTACATTTCCCCATTTGTGAAATGTCCCTGCTAGTTTACTTCCTATAGGCCTTCTTCAAAAAGAATGAAAGTGCTTGTTTTAGGCAATAAACCTCACTTACCACCTACAAAAATAATATATTGGTTTCTGCTATCTAAATTACCAAGAAATGAACAGTAATTATTTTGACTAGGGAGTCAGGATGAATTTCCAGCAATGTATATATTTGTGAAAACAAGCCAAAACATTTAAATTCTCCTTTTCCAGTAAGCAATTTGACATTAATTTACATATATTGTTTTAACCAAATAATGGAATGATTTTTTTTCCTTTGAAAAAATCATGACCAACATTTATTCTAAAAGGCTGTTCTAATTATGAGGAGATTATTATTTTCTCATTTGCACAGATTTGGCTCATTAGAGCTATAATCATTTTTTCCTTCAGCACATACACACAGAATGTAACCTCGTTCTGTGATTCTGTGAGTAAAACTGACTGCTTAAACAAAAGTTCAAATCATAGTAACCAAAAGACTTGGCCCACATGATGCTTAACAGAAGCAAAGGCTATAGAAGGGATCAGTTCTAATGTTCTGGAGAACTTCATAATCATTTATGAAAGTCACCGGGCTTTAGCTTCATGGCCCCATGAAAATATGATGTTAAATTCTAATTATGTTATATAACATCATGGTGTCTAGCCAGCCAAATTCAAATGACATTCAGTTTATACTTTGCTAATCTCCAAATGCTTTGCTGGGTCATTTATAGAATTGAATAGTAATGGCTAGAAATTAAATTAGAAGCAAAATATGCATCACACTCCTACTGTACTAAAATGAAAACTTCTTTCACTAGTTAAGTGGGCCATATTTCTCTTTAGGATATTTAGCAAGGAAAAAAACAGGAAGACTGGGTTTAATGGAGTGAGCACATTATACTGCTCTCGCCCGCCCATCCATTAGCTCATGTCTTAGTGCAAAGCAGAAAACTGCTCTTCAAACATCTCCACAGTCTGAGTTCACTAACAGCACTTTCCTCTCAGCTTCACCCCATTAGGCATTGACTTAGTGTTTGTTTTCACCAGAGCGTTCAATCTAATTAAGAAGGAATATACATATATTTTAACATTTTTTCTCAAGAGAAAAAAATAAATCACATATAATGGTGATGGATCAGTTAAGCAGCAAAATACTTAGAAGGCAAAAACTCAAAGAGTGTGTGCATAAGCATATTTATGTGGAACTATCCACAGACTCAATAGCTCAAGTAGATGTAGTCAGAAAAGGGCTGGAGAAAAGGGTCAGGGGTTAAGAGCACCTGCTGCTGTTGTAGAAAACTGACATTGAGTTCAAGTACCGATATCAGGCAGCTCCCAATCGCCTGGAACTCTAGCTCCAGATGATCCTCTGGTGATCTGGATCAGGTGATCACCTCCAAGTACCCTCCTCTGGCCTTCATAGTCACTGACACACATGTGGCAAACACACACACACACACACACACACACACACACATATTTATATACATAAAGAACTTTGTAAGTAAAGCAGAATTTCATATTATGTATACTTACTATATTGTACAGAATAATTGTTTCCTATCAGTGGGCCAATGGGTTCAAGTTTTAGAGATATGGAATGGAGTCTTTGAATCCATTTGTATATCAATTACTCTTTCAAAAGTACTAATATGCCCCTCAAAGTACATTCACCATATGAAAAACTGTTATGACTAATGAAACGAAACTTTAATTATCTTTTACTAAATTCTTCATAAATACCATTAGGTTAAATATTAACATTATAGCTATTGAATCAATTCTATCATCTTACATTTTGTAAGTATAAAAAGATTACTTTATATAAAAGAAATTAGCTTATTTATATGTGGTACAAATATACACATTTTCAGAAAGTTTAAGTTAACTGCTAATTTAAATTATGCAATTGGTTTTCCACACAGCAATGAGTAAAATCATTTAAACAAATACTTATGCAGCCTTGAACTGAATGGTGGTGGACGTGTTTGCTTATAGATGAATTAAGCTTCTGTAAGACTTTGTACATTAATGTGATTCCCAGTCAGCATCCTCAGCTTACCTGGAAATGCTATATATCATCCAGATGATCTGAGGAGAGATATATATGATATAAATATATATCATGTATATGCCATATAAATGCCTTTCAAAAACAACAATATTTAAGGCTCATGTCTGTGTTCTCTAACTTCAAAACAATATCTTGAGCCATGATTGGTTATTCCCATTTCATCAATGTAGAAGCTGAAACATGTAGATGTCTTGTCTATAGTAGACTTGGAACACTGTTTCCAAAGACTGTGTTATCTCTGACCAACATCATAGATTTGCCCTCACTGACAAAATAAGTCATCCAGAATGTCATTCAAATAGAACTTTGGTGGTGCTGTTGGCACTAGGAATTGATTCCTGGACTTGGGCCTAATAGACAAGGTGAATTCCAGGGAGCTACATGCCCAGCTCCCTGAAACAGACTTTTAAAATAGTATCAAGTTATGGAAAAACATAAGAAATCCTTTTCTGTATATATTTGTGGGTGTTGAAACTATAAGAAGAAAAGTGATACCATGATAGTCTACTCTTTCAGTCCGTTTCTATGACCTTCTCATCATTGGGAAGAAGCAGGAACCAGTAAGGTTTGTCAGACATTCTCTAACTAAATGTCATTACTATGAGTAAGAAGATGAAAAAATGAACAGAAAAAGGCCAGGGGAAAGAGATCAGAGTGAGAAGTTCAGGAGGCTGGACATAGGAGAGCCTGAGGCACCTGGAGATGGCTTGGCTGCTTCATAGAGGAGCGTCCAAACAGTGTTGAGAAGCCAAGCACAATTGCTGATGGGGTTTGGGTCTGAAGGATTATATCATTATGATCAAGACATATCTTAATTCTACTGATAGCAACAGAGCCAAAAGGCTGCCTAGATTCTAGGTCTGCCTGCAGAAGCCATGTCTGACAACTTCACTTAGGAAGCCCCGGCCATGACTTTCATTCCAGTGGGGATCAATTATTTCTGCTTTGATGAACAGAAGCAGTCCTCCTGTCAAGGCCTCTGAGAAGTCAAGTCCAGTGTTAATGGGTCACTAGAAACACCTTTGGATATGAAGACACAAAAGAATTTTTTTTTCCCTAGAATTGCACAGAGCTCCAAGTCTTATTATACTTTGCTTGTGATAAACACACAATTCTTGTGAAAGCAAGTCCTTAGACGATGAGGCAATGTTCCTGAGCTGATTGTTAACAACAGGAGAGAATTAACCCCTCTCTGCAATATGTCTAAGGTATATATGAGTCTAGGAAATGAATCAGCTGCTTCAGATGTAGATCTCTGGGTAAAGAATATATGAGGTGAATTGACTAATTTTACTTTCAAAAAATAGCTAAGTATTAAAATATGGGGACAATTTTCATGTAATATTGATGAATAAGTATTGAAGATTAATTTTAAATGGTTAATAAACTTAGGGGATGCTAATTTCTCATCCACATCTTTGCTACTCAATCCTGTAGTGAAACACACACACACACACACACACACACACACACACACACCTTCATACCAATTACTGCAAGAATTTAAAATATTTCACAAATGGACTTAGTTTGCCATATTACTAGAAAGAAATTTCTAGGCAATGAATAAATTACAGGTTAAAATTTGCCTTGATTATGCAAAATACGATGCAAAGAAGTCAAACAGACTGTAATTTGAAATATTCAGGCTGCCATGTGATATGGGAGCACAGATTAAACACTATCACCTCTGCTTATGACAGGACCTCATGCATGCCAGGCTGGCCTCATCTTCCTTGTCCACCCACCCAAGGATGACCTTAAGCTCCTGAGCATCCTCACCTGTGAGGAGCTGTAAGCCTGTTCATAAAGGGTTAACTCTGAAATAGCTTCAGAGCTGTTCCCTAAAAGTGCAGGCATGCAGAGAATCTTCCTGCCTGCACACCTGATGTTCCAGAGGAAGCTTATTGCAAGCAAACAGTTTCTGCTGGTGCAGCAGCCCGCTTGATAAACTTTTAACTTTTACAAGAGTTACCCCCTACCTCCTCCCTTCTTCCCGCCTTACCACCCTATAAATTGTACTCTTACCCTGCAATAAATGAGACCTCAACAAAGAGCTTGCCTGGTCTCATTTCTCTCTCTCGCTTATCTTACAGGTTTTGGGGTCTCCCTTGGGTACCTGTCATTACATGTCCCTGCAGACAGGGTCATATTGGCGCCCAACGTAGGGGCTCAAGGTAAGAGACCCCTCACCAGACAAAGGAACAAGGAGGTCTGGCTGGACGATATCATAAAAAGAGGACGCCCCGCCACCCACGGAGCCAGATCCTCGGAGAAAAGAGGTGAGTAGTTCTTTGTCTAAAAATTAAAGATGGGCAATTCACTGTCTAAGGAAGAAAAGTTTATTCAGTACTTCAAGACAGCTTTCAGGGAGAGAGGAATTCGGGTTAAGAAAAAAGATTTAACTAGATTTTTTATATTCATAGGGGATACATGTCCCTGGGTGGTCCTTGATGGGCCCTCAATTCACCCCAAAACATGGAAAAAGGTAAAGCAAGATCTTGACTGCATCATGCAGACTAAGGGACCAGATAGTATCCCTGTCCAGACTTTTACTTATTGGACTGTCATTAATGAGATAATTCAGGACCCCCCCCAATCCATCCCTATAATTGAAACAACAGAACAATTCCTAAAACCCCTTAGCCGCCCTTCCTCGGCCCTTTCCATTAAAAAGGAGTGCTCCCCATGTCCGTCAGTCATTTTAGAAATCCCATCTGACGACCCAGCATCCGCTCCCCCGGAACCTAAACACTCTAAACCATCCACCCTCTATCCACCGTTACCTAGGGAACCTACTGCCCCAGAGGCCAGTGGGGAAGAGCATTTCTGCCAAACATTCCCAATAATAAAAACCCAAAACCCACCTTCTGAGGAAGAGATTTACCCCACAGACCACGTGTGGTCTGGGATCACCCCCCCACCACCTTACCTTCCATTTCCTGATGTTAAGCCCCTTTTGGAGACCAAAAAACTACTCACCAATCAAATAACTAATCTGAAACAAGTCCTTGATTTACAGCAAGAACTGTCCACATTAACCTTAAACATTCAGCAGCTACAATCTAAAATACAAGTTGGTGGCACTCCTGTAGTGCAAACCTCCTCTGCCGTCCCTAAAATAAAACATAAGTCAAACAATGTTAAAAAACCTAAGGCTCCTTTTCAAACTTACCCAATCTTAACCCGCTCCCAGACCTCAACTAACCAAGATAATGATCCTGATCTAAATAACGGCCACAATCAGGATAGTGAATCAGAGTCCGACCCAATTGATTCTACCCAAGAAAATAGAGGGGAGGAAGCAGAACGCGGACACTCTGAGCGCGGGTGCTCTCCGCAGCGGCGTAATCGCCAGAGAGAGCGGCGCCAAGAGAGATCCCCGTCTGAAAGTGAAAGTGACAGTGAGGAAGAGGGCAGCCCTGATGTGCATCAAAATCAATATAAAAAAATAAAATTCAAACACCTTAAAAACCTTAATTCTGCAGTCCGTAATTATGGACACGCAGCTCCCTTTACTATCAGCCTCATAGACTTACTAGCTGAGGGAGGCTATTTATCACCCGCAGAATGGTATCAGGTCACGCAAGCTGTGCTGACCCGTCCACAATACTTAACTTGGAAAGCGGAATTCCTAGACAAATGCCATAAACTGGCAAAAGCTAATGCTCAAAAGGCTAGCACCAAAGAGTGGACTTTTGACAAACTGTCTGGCCAAGGCAAATACATCTCTGAAACTAAACAAACTCAGCTTCCCCCGGGATTGCTAGCTCAAGTAACTGAAGCTGCAAAGATGGCGTGGAGAGCCGTCCCCTCCGATAAATCCATTACTATGCCCCTTACAAAAATAATCCAAGGACCTAATGAACCCTATGTCCAGTTTATAGGACGTCTCCTCGAAGTGGCTGAAAAAACTCTAAATTTAAAAAATGAAAATGATCCCTTCTTAAAACAATTAGCTTATGAAAATGCCAATCCAGCATGCAGGGCGGCCCTTAGAAGTGTCTACAAAAGAAAAGATATTAATGAAATGATCAGAATTTGCAATGATGTAGATTCTTTTTCCCACAAACTATCTAAAGGAATAACAGAGGGAGTCACCTTGGCAATGGGAGCCATGTTAAATAAAAATAATAAATGTTTCAGATGTGGACAGGCAGGCCATTTTGCTAAACAATGTCCAAACCCTCCAAAAAACCTTAATCAATTAGACTATACTCCACCCAACCATAACAAGGAGGATGCCACAGGCAACCAGGCCCATAAACGGCCTAATAAAATTTGCCCTCGATGCAAAAGAGGAAAACATTGGGCCAATGAATGCCATTCAAAAACAGATATAGAAGGAAATCCCTTGCCCCCACTATCGGGAAACGGACGGAGGGGCCTGCCCCGGGCCCCATCTCAAAGCCCAATGTCTCTAGGGTCGGGGCCCAATCGCTGTCCAGAGCCACCCCAGGAAGCACAGGACTGGACCTGTGTTCCACCTCCCCTCGAATATTAACACCAGACCAGGGGATTCAAATCCTAGAAACAGGACAATATGGTCCCCCCCCCCAGCTGGAGCCTTTTTTCTGATTCTCGGACGGGCTTCAGCATCCATTGGTGGACTGTCAGTGGTACCCACCGTGGTAGATTCTGATTATACTGGAGAAATAAAAATTTTGGCCTCCTCCCCAAAAGGACCTATAGCTATACAGGCTGGACAGCGTATAGCACAGGCAATTCCCCTTCCCTTAATGGGAGATTTCCCGTACATACAAGCAGAAAGAGGCTCCTCACATCCAGGTTCATCAGATGTTTACTGGGTCCAACAACTAACCCAGGAACGACCCACCCTTACATTATGGATTGAAGGAAAAAAGTTTCAAGGAATTATGGACACAGGAGCCGATGTTACAGTTATTGCTCAAAAACATTGGCCTAAAGCCTGGCCACTTGCAGCCTCTGCCACCCATTTAAAAGGAATAGGGCAGACACAAAATACTTTACAAAGTTCTAAACTTTTGACCTGGACAGATAAACAAAATAATAAAGGAGTTATAACACCCTATGTGGTTAAAGGCTTGCCAGTAAATTTATGGGGAAGAGACATTTTATCACAAATGGGTGTGCTTATGTGTAGCCCAAATGAAATAGTAACAGGGCAGATGTTACGCATGGGACACCTCCCAGGAAGAGGACTGGGAAAAAGAGAACAGGGCCCGATAACACCCATTCAGACCTCCCCCCGTCCAAAAAACTTAGGATTAGGAGCAGAAAATTTTTCCTAAGGGCCATTGATGATCCTGCACTCCAGGCTGATAAAATCACATGGAAAAATGATGATCCAGTCTGGATTGATCAGTGGCCCCTGCCCCAACAAAAAATACAGGCCGCGTTACTATTAGTGCAGGAACAGTTAACGCTCGGCCACCTTGAGCCCTCCACTTCACCATGGAACTCCCCAATTTTTATAATTAAAAAGAAAAACGGAACTTGGAGATTGTTACAAGACCTTAGGGCTGTTAATAAAACCATGATCCCTATGGGGGCATTGCAACCTGGCCTGCCCTCCCCAGTGGCCATTCCAAAAAACCACTATAAGGTTGTTATTGATATTAAAGATTGCTTTTTCTCCATTCCCCTCCACCCCGATGATTGCAAACGCTTTGCATTTTCCATTCCTATGGTTAATCACATAGGACCCAACCCACGTTTCCAGTGGCGCGTACTGCCACAAGGAATGGCTAACAGCCCCACCCTATGCCAACAATATGTAGCACAAACAGTTAATCCTATTAGGATAAGGCATCCCAAGGCTTATATCGTTCATTATATGGATGACCTATTAATAGCTGCTGAAACCATTGGAGAGGCTCAAAACATCACCCAACAACTGATCATAAATCTTCAACAGCGAGGATTTCTCATACCCCCAGAAAAAATACAGACACATGATCCTTATTCTTTTCTAGGGTTCCATTTACAAAAAAACCAAATCTCTACTCAAAAGATCCAAATTAAAAGAACTTGCCTATCAACATTAAATGATTACCAAAAACTCCTGGGAGATATTAATTGGCTCCGCCCATATCTCAAATTAACTACTTATGAACTTAAGCCCTTATTCGACATTTTAAAAGGAGATCCTGACCCCACATCCCCCAGAGATTTATCTCCAAAGGCTAGAGCCTCATTACAGATTGTAGAAAAGGCTATTTCCAATCAAAACATAGGATATTTTGACCCCTATAAAGTACTTTTCTTCATAATATTCCCCACACCACACTCTCCAACAGGTCTGCTTTGGCAAAAACAGACACCCCTTTTATGGACCCATTTACCAGCCACGCACCCTAAGGTGCTCCCCACCTATCCCTCCCTGGTGTGCACACTTAGCTCCTTGGGTCTGCGCACCTCTGTCAGATATTTTGGAAAAGAGCCAGATATTATTATAACCACTTATAATGCTGACCAGTTAAAATGGTTACAACAAAAAGATGATGAGTGGACAATATTGTTAACTACTTACCAGGGACAATTTGATAATCATTTCCCAGCAGACAAACTAATTCAATTTCTTAAAGTTACACCTTTTGTTTTCCCCTCCATCACTAAAAACTCCCCTATTAAAAACGCCCCTACGGTTTTTGTTGATGGATCATCCACAGGGATGGCTGCTTATGTGATGGACGGTCAGACTTACCAGGTACCTACAAGCCATACCTCAGCCCAACTTGTAGAGCTTCAGGGTGTCCTAACAGTTTTTCAGAAACTTAAAGACACCCCCTTCAATTTGTACTCAGACAGCCATTATGTTGTTAGATCCTTACAAGTCCTAGAAACTGTCCCTTTAATTCAACCCACTACAACAACCTTCTCACTATTCCTTAGGCTGCAGCAATTGCTAAGAGATCGATATCACCCTTTCTATGTTGGACACATACGTGCTCATTCGGGACTTCCTGGCCCGCTAACCCAGGGCAATGATAAGGCTGATCTAGCCACTCGCCTGGCGGGTCTTGTAAACATTGTAAAAACAACAGACCCATTAAGAGAGGCCCAGGAAGCACATACTCTCCATCACCTAAATGCTCACACCCTCCGCCTTCGCTTTAGAATCAATAGGGAACAGGCTCGCCAAATTGTCAAAAGTTGTAAAAATTGCTTGACTTTTCTGCCAGAACCACACACAGGAGTCAATCCTAGAGGGCTGACACCTGGTGAGCTGTGGCAAATGGACGTTACACATGTCCCATCTTTTGGAAAATTAAAATTTATTCATGTCTCTATTGATACCTTTAGTGGATTTATACATGCCACAGCACAGTCGGGGGAAGCCACTAAGAATGTAATAGCCCACATGTTATCAGCCTTTGCTGTTATGGGCCAGCCTAAATGCTTAAAAACAGACAATGGCCCTGGGTATACTAGCCAAAGGTTTCAGCAATTCTGTGCCCAGTTAAAGATTAAACACATCACAGGCATCCCCTACAATCCACAGGGACAAGGAATTGTGGAGAGAACAAATCAAACACTTAAACATACCCTAACTAAATTAACAAGCCAAGAACAGTTATATCCCCTGAAGGGAAACAGCAAACTTCTGCTGTCTCATGCTCTCTTCGTACTTAATTTTCTAAGTTTGGACTTAAAAGGAAAATCAGCCGCTGATCGCTTATGGCATCCAACTACTAAAACAGATTACACCAAAGTATTGTGGAAAGATCCCATGACAAACAAATGGAAAGGCCCTGACCCAGTGCTCATATGGGGAAAAGGCCATGCATGTGTCTTTGACACTTCTGAAAATGGGGCAAGGTGGCTCCCAGAACGCTTAGTAAAGCCCATTAACCCAACCCAGGGTGGCGCCTGAGAATAGTATTTATGCTTTCTTGCAGAAATGATTCTCCTTCTGACCATCCTCTGTGGGACCATTAAAATCATCGGTTCCACCCCCAACATTCAAGAGTCCTGGGACACAACCGGACAGAACAACAGGTTTGAATGGTCGGACATGAAAGCTTTTGCCTTTTGTATCTTTACCCTCTCCTCCTTCTTTTTCTGGGTCATGATTTTCCTCTGCTGTCACAGGACTTTTCCCCTGCTTCCCCTTATCTGTCTCCTTGGGGCCCCCACAGCGGCCGCCGCATCACCATACCAGCTCTTTAACTACACTTGGTTAATTTTAAACCAAGCAGGAGACGTGGCTAATGCCTCCTCCACTGTTGGATCTCAACCTTCCTGGGAGCCCCTACAGGTAGATCTCTGTGCGTTAGCCATGGGAGCAGATTCTCGATGGGGGACCCCTAATATATTCATGCCTCAATCCAAACCTGTAGATACTCAAACCCGGTATTCCTCACTGCCCGCTTGCCTTAATGTGGCTACACGCTCATGGCTGCAAGCAACACCCATTTATGTTTGCCCCGGTTCGCACCGACCACGTAGCTGGGCAACTAGCTGCGGCTATGAAAGTGATTACTTCTGTGGAGCCTGGACTTGTGAGACCACGGGAGATGTCTATTGGAAGCCCACTTCCAATTTTGATTATATCACAGTAAAACGAACTAACCCCTCCCCATACCAATTAAATTCCGGTCCTATCCCATACAATAACAAATGTAAACAATGGTGCAATTCCCTCACAATATCCTTCACTGATAACGGAAGGAAAAAATCTTGGGAAGGACGTGGTTACCAATGGGGACTAAGACTATATGTCTCAGGTTATAACCTTGGGCTCACCTTTAAAATCAAATTACAAAAAACCATCCCCAATGCACATAAGGCTTCAGTGGGACCTAATTCTATGGTACATAAAAAACAACACCCCAAAAACCCCACCCAAGTTCAAAAACCTATCCCTACTAAAGCACCCAGTCCCATCTCATCCACCCACCCTGGACCTTCAGATATCCTTTTCCAACCCACTTTACCTGAAGGCCCCATGCCCTCATCTGAGCTGATTCTCTCTTTAGTCAACGCTTCTGCCTTTGCTCTTCACACAGTTTATAATGAAAGTGAATATAATTGTTGGCTATGCTATTCCGCTGCCCCCCCTTTTTATGAAGGCATTGCAGTTAAAACTAACATTTCATTTACAAACAATATTAACCTTCTATCCTGGTCCTCGGTTGAATTAACTGTTTCAGACTTATCAGGAATTGGTACCTGTCTGCGAGGTCCCAGGATACTTCTGCCCCTACCTTTAATTGACATTTGTAATGATACTATAGTCATTAATTCTTCTTCTAAATATGCTTTTGCTCCTAATGATACCTACTTTGCCTGCTCCACAGGACTAACCACGTTTATTGACACTTCCCAATTTCTAAATCATTCTGATTACTGTGTGGTAGTCCAGTTATTCCCAAAGTTACAAGTTTATGACTCTGACACCTTCCTAAAATTTTGGGAAAGGGAGCATTTGAACGATAACTCCCGCCCTCAAAGAGTCAGACGAGAACCCATTACAGCAATTACTCTGGCAGTCATGTTGGGTCTTGGAGCTACAGGAGCCGGCACAGGGATAGCTTCTATGATTACATCCCAACAAAATTATCATCAGCTTAGCCAAGCCATTGACAAAGACATTGAAGAACTCAGAACAGGACTAGAAAATCTAAAGGATTCTCTCACCTCCCTTTCAGAAGTAGTGCTACAAAATAGAAGAGGCCTCGACCTGCTGTTTCTACAGCAGGGAGGATTGTGTGCCACCCTAAAGAAGGAATGTTGCTTTTATATGGATAAAACAGGGTTAGTAGAAAACAGCCTTCAAAAAATCAAAGATAACTTAGAAAAAAGAAAAAGGGAGCATGAACAACAAAAATTCTGGTATGAAAATTGGTCTTCCACCCCTGTTTGGTGGTCCACCTTATTACCTGGTCTCTTGGGACCTGTTCTTGGATTGATCCTGCTAATTTCATTTGGGCCATGGGCGCTTAATCGATTAACCAATTTTATTAAGTCCCAAATAGACTCCTCACTTACAGCCCGAGTCCATTACCATCGCTTGGCCATCGAAGAAGAAGCTGATGACAACCCTGCACCCACTTGCCCGTCCTATGCCACTGTTCCTGCACCTACCAACCAGCTTGACTTTCTCGCTCCCTATAAGTTGTCGTCCCCAGGCTATAGAGTAAGCTGGTCTGTTCCAGTCCAGGTGGCCGCCCCAAAGACAGGCAACTTCCTCTCCCCTCTTACCGACCTAAGACAGGAGCCCTAAGGATGACAGGTTATCCAAAGACGGGTAAGGAAGGTGGTCTTGTAGAGGTCGAACCTAAGACAGGGATGGTCACGTAATCGACTGATGATGCCACTCTGCCTGAATATCTCCCGAGCCTTCTTAATATAAAGAAGGGGGATATGTGAGGAGCTGTAAGCCTGCTCATAAAGGGCTAACTCTGAAATAGCTTCAGAGCTGTTCCCTAAAAGTGCAGGCATGCAGAGAAGCTTCCTGCCTGCACACCTGATGTTCTGGAGGAAGCTTATCGCAAGCAAACAGTTTCTGCTGGTGCAGCAGCCCGCTTGATAAACTTTTAACTTTTACAAGAGTTACCCCCTACCTCCTCCCTTCTTCCCGCCTTACCACCCTATAAGTTGTACTCTTACCCTGCAATAAATGAGACCTCAACAAAGAGCTTGCCTGGTTTCGTTTCTCTCTCTCGCTTATCTTACAGGTTTTGGGGTCTCCCTTGGGTACCTGTCATTACATGTCCCTGCAGGCAGGGTCACTCACCATAGATCTAACTGCTGGGATTTTTTAGCAGGCATGCACCACCATACTAGATGTGTGTGGTGCTAAGGATCCAACCAGGGGTTCATGCATGCTATGCAAGCCATGCACCAACATCTGTAGCCTAGGATATGCATCAAAATCCCATATGCCCCCAATATTATGCTCAATATTCTTATTCTATGGTTGAGGAAACCAGTAAACTGAGGTCAAGGAAGACTATATGCTAAATCCTTATGGAATATGCGATCTCACTCTTACCTTTGCTACTCAGAAGACCTGTACTAGTGTTGATTCTGCATGTAGGAGTAATAACAGCAAGATGAAGTGATATTACAAACTGCTTCCAGTTTCTTAGGATAGCCCAGCTTACCATTTCCTATGTCTTTCATGCATTTCTGGCAGAGAGCAGAATAGTAACAGAATACCTCACCAGAGACCTTCCTAACCTCAACTCTACCCTGAATTAAGTCCATTAATATAGCTTTCCTGCTGTATCAGGACATCTGAATTCTCTTCTAGTTAAACAAAAGGAAGGTATGCTGTTTTATGAAATGACTGTAGAATTTAACGAATAGTGATATAAGAAGTTGTTTAGGACATACAGAGCTAGTAATTAAAAACAAATGCTAGATCCTGCTTTCCTTTTATTTTTGAGGTTGGATAGTCTTTTACTTAATTATTCAGTTCCTCAGTCACAATGGCTAGCAGAAAGTCTATTCAATTATTGTTTCTGCTGGACAATAATCCACTACCTGATCTGTGAAAGGAGCCCATGATTCCCAAATTATAGTTTTATCCTTGTTCCTTATTCTTCTATTGTGCAGCTCTTTTCTCTCCTCACATAGGTGCCTAAACACCAACTCTACGTCTACTGTCCATTTGACTTGAAAAGACAAATTAAAAATTTGAGACGAAATCAACCTAAAGGAAGTCATAAACAGAGAAATGAAAAGGCAGTATCCTTGGAGAAAAATAAACATGTTACTTCTAAGAAATCACTCACTATAATAAAACTATCGCTATAATATCAAATTAATTTAGTACTAACTGGGATCAATAATAATACACAGTTCACATGGAAGGTGCTAAGATCATGTAAGTTAATATATATTATATAATATTTATTTAATAAATACAGCTGTTTTCAGTGAAAACAGCTATTGTTCTAAATACCTGCTCTCTAAATAGAAAAGCATTTCACAAAATGATTTAGAATAACCCTCTAAGCACTGCTATTATAGAAAAGGTGATAGCTTTATGACTTTTGAATTATTTGTTCAACATAAATTTGTAAGTACCCCAAAAGTCCATGTAACATTCATAGACTAACAGAGTTTGATATATAATCAACAATCCTAGAAGTGAACAAAACATCTTCCCTTTTATTGATCTGTCCGTCTTCAAAGAATATTAGATAATCATCCTACATAAAACATTCTGGGTGCCCAGAGATTTCTTTCAGTTTTGGTTTCAAGTTTTTAAAATCTTGCTGCTCTTAACTCACAGAACATTTAAAACAGATGAATCAAAGTTGACAATCATGTCACCTTTATGGAGACAATATATAAATACTATGCATAAAAGTAATATCAACACTAGATGTAAAACCTCAAATATTTTGATTTTGGGGGGAAGGGTCTTTTTAAGACAGGGTCTCCCTGTAGCCTCAGCTGTCCTGGACTCACTATGTAGTCCAGGCTGGCCTTGAACTCACAGAGATCCACCTGCCTCTCCCTCCCAAGTACTGGGATTATAGGTGTGTGCCACTACACCCAGTATGACTTTATTTTTCCTCTTGAAAATTTGGTGGCATGAGTTACCGAGCTATGTGATATTTATTTCTAAAATTTTGCCAGTTTTCTCCTTAGGTTACAATACTAATTCTTAGTTAAGTTGTAAAGCAATCGTACTATAATATTGAAATATGCAAAAATAAAATCAAGCAGTTAAAGGGCTGGAGAGATGGCTTAGTGGTTCAGATCACCAGCTGCTCTTGCAGAGGACCTGGGTTCATAATCCCAGCACCCACATGGAGGCTAAACCATCTATAACTACAGTTCCAGGGGATCCAACACCCTCTTCTGACTCTGCAGGTATTGCAAATCACGGGTGCATTTACACAGATGCAGGCAATACACTCACATAAAATAAAAATAATAAACATGGTCAAAGAATTCAATGAATTTAAAGAACACACAAACAAATCAAAGAACTAAAAGAAGATAAACTTTGGACTGAATTGACAAAAAGAGATAGAAGTATTGAAGAAAACACAGGCTGAAATGAAGAAGGAAGTGGATAACACAATAAGGCAATTTATTATTTTTTTAATTTTATTTTTGTATGTGTATGAATGTACTGTCTGCATGTAGTTTTGTGCACCCTTGTCCTGCAATACCGTGGAAGTCAGAAGAGGGCGTCAGATTCCCCTGGAACTGGAGTTAAAGACGGTTCTCAGCCACCATGTGGGTGCTGGAGATCGAACCCAGGTCCTCTGCAAGAGCAGTCGGTGCACTTAACTGTTAGGCCATCTCTCCAACCCAATAAGGCAATTTAAATGACAGGAGAAAGCCCCACTAATAGAATGAATGAAATGGAAAACAGACTATCAAGACCAGATGATAAAACTGAAGAAATGGACTGCTAAGATCAAAGATTATGAAAAAAAAAGTTTAAAAGACAGTAATGGAATATGCAGAAAATACAGGACACCAGGGAAAGAACAAATTTACACGTAATAGCCATAGAGGAAGAAGAAAAATCTCAGGATAATGGTATTGGCCAGATCTTCCAGAGGAATGTAGAAGAAAATTGCCCCAAAAGATGGAAACGTGGGGAAAAGGGAAGCCACCTGTGGCTTCTTCTGTGCTAATTTACCTGCCTGTCTGCTTACGTTGAAATCTGGCCTATGGCAGGATTTGCATCTGCATTAGCAATCCTGTGACACCTTGAGATCACAGGCACTCATGAGTTCTTGTGCTCCTGGGCTTGGGGTCTGAAACTAGGCCCTGAGATACGATGTCACTCTGTTTATAAAAACAGAATGCTGTGAATAAAAAGACAAGTCCTTCTTACCATCTGACAGGGACTACTGGACTTTATTTGTGCACATGTAATCTTAGCCCTTGAGGCTTGTGCAATAGTGACCAGTGGGTTGGATGAAGGCTAATCAGGTCACCAACTTGGGAAGCTGGTGTGCACCAGTGGGTTGGATGGAGACCAAGCAGGTCACCAACTCAGGAAGCTGGTGTGGGGCTGAAAGGAGACTCATCAGGTCGCCAGCTGTGATATATGGTGAGTTCCCCGGGTGGGAATTAGACTGTAGACTGCCAAGCAGGCAGCAGTCTGGAGAATCTGGAAGTGCCATTAGGGCATTGCCTGGTGTAGTTATTAGATTAGATAAGAGGGCAGTGGAAAGGTTGTCAGCCCTTGGGCCTGTGCTTTAGGACAGATGCTGGCAGCTGTCTTGTGTCTTCCCTTTCCCGTGTAATCCAGTGGACAGGGTTAGAGTGTCCACTTCTACATGTGGCAGATTGTTACCACAGAAACACATGCCCAAACCAATACAAGAAGCACAGGAATACATTTGAATTAAATGATACCATACATCAAATGGGCCTAATAGAAATATATGGAATGTTCCACCTGAGCACCAAAGAATGCTCTTTCTACACAGCACTGTATGAAACTCTATGTATCTGAAATTAACCACATACTGGGCCACAAAAAAAAAAACCCTAAACAAATACAAAAAGTTTGAAATAATCCCATGCATTCTGTCAGACCACAATGCAATAAAGCTTAAAATCCACACTGAAAGAAGCCCTAGTAACTACATGAACTTGTGGTGCTGAAACAACACACTTCTGAATGATGAAGAGATCAAAGAAGAAATTAAGAAATAAAAATATTCCTGGAACTAAGCAAAAAGGCTAATACAACACAACAAAACTTCTGCGATACTTTAAAAGCAGTTCTAAGAGGGAATTTTATACTTCTATGTACCAACATATAAAAATTAGAAAGAACACAAATAGACTTAGCATTGCAACTCAAGACTCTGGAAAGACAAAAAAAAAAAAGAAAAAAAAAATGAAACCCAAACCCAGCACATGAGAAGAAATAGCAAATATCAGAGCAGAAATTAATGAAATAGAAACCAAGAAAACAATACAAGGAAAGGATCTTCGAGCTCTTTCTTTGAAAAGCTAAACAAGAGAGACAGACCTTTAGCCTAGTTATGCAAAAGAAAGAAATAGAAATCCAAATCAACAAAATCAGAAATGAATGTGAAAATATCACAACAGACAACAAAAAGATCCAGAACATTATAATGGAATATTCTATTAAATTTGAAAACTTAAAAATTATAGATGACTATCTAAAATCATGAAAATCACCAAAGCTTAACCACAAAGAGTAACACAGCTTAAACAGCCCCATGATATAAAAAGAAATTGAAAATGTAATACAAAACCTCTGGACTAAAAAAAGTCCAGGCTGAGATTGATTTACAACAGAATTTAGACATTTAAAAAAGATCTACAACCAACACTACTTAAATTATTCAAAAAGATAGAAACAGAAGGAGAACACAGAAATTCTTTCCATGAATCCAGCATCACTCTAATACCAAAACCCAGCTAAAATATAGCAAAAAGAGAAAACTCTATACACCCATATTCCTTAATGAACATAGATATAAAATTTATCAACTTGCAAAATACTTGCAAACTGCATACAAACCCACATCAAAAACATCATCCACCATAATCACAAAGGCCTTTGACAAAATTCAATATGCACTTATGTTAAAAGTCCTAGAGGGAGTTGGACTGAATATACAACGAATCTATAGCTCACAGCATTCGAAATGGAGAAAAACTGAAATAATTCCAGTTAAAATCAGGAACCACTCAAAACTGTCCATTTTCTCCACTCCTTCTTAACATAGTGCTTGAAACTCTTGCTAGAGCAAGAAGACAAGATAAGAAAATTAAAGGATTACTTTTTGAAGATAATAGTACACTGAAGAGATCACCAAAATTCTTCTAGAAAATTCCGAGAAATGATTAACACTTTAAGTGGTAGATTACAAAATTAATCTAAAAAGGTGAATAGTCTTTCTGTATAACAATAGCAAACAATCAAAGAGTACAAGGAAATCATCCCGTTCAAAATAGTCTCAGAAGAATAAAATATCTCAGAATAAACCTGACCAAAGACAGTAAAGATCTCTACAATGAAAATTTTAAATACTTAAAGAAAGATATTGAGGAAGACACCAGAAGATGGATAGACCTCCCATGCTCATAGAGCAGAAGAAACAATAGTGTAAAAATGACCATCACACCAAAGCAAAATAGAGATTCAATGTAATCCCAATCAAAATCTCCATGACATTCCCCACGGAATTAGAAAAAAGATCCTACAATTTTTTTTAATTTAATTTTTATTGATGGTTTGTGCATTTCGTACATCATTTTCCAATTCAGAGCAGGCATATTTCCCTTTCCCTTCCCCCCCACCCCCACCCCATCCCAGATCATGTATTCTGCCATAACTGTCCTGCATCTTTCAGTTTTTTTTTCATTTTTTAGCTATAAGTGATAATCCATGAGTATAAGCATCCTTCGTGCAAAACCAATCTACAGACTGTTGTGCCCAAACCCCCACAGTCCCACCATTCAGTGGGGGGTGACAGGTTGTTTGTTCAATCAAGTTGATCAAATGAGTGTCCAGACTACATCGCTGTAGTTTCACCGTTCACCCCAATCGCAGCCTTTACATTCTACCACGCCCCCTCTTCCGCAGATTGTTCCCTAGGCTTAGAAAAGGGGCACAGGTGGATGAGAAGTAAAACTGTCCTCTCTCTCTGGAGCTGTTGACTTGGATTCTGGTCAATTCTGGCTGTTTCCTTTCATGGGCTGACAGTTTGTTCAGGAGTAACCTTTCGATCCTACTAATGAAGCACAAGCAATTAGATATATAGGTATTTAAGCAGCACTAATAGTTATGGTAGGTTACTTTGGCATAGACACATATGTTTGGATGATATGTTAATCCATGAATTACATTTTTACCCCCTGATAAATATAACAGGGTCTTACTGTGGCTTATGACATCTCCTAACCTGTAGAGGATGTAGGCTTGTGGCATCAGCCATGGGTTATTCCTCCAAGGAGAGAGCCAACAGCCAATTAGATTTGGGATATACAGGCACATGGCTGCCTCTGCTGCACAGTATTTCCAGGCAGGTGAAGTGTAGCTGGTGCTGATGGTGGAGTCTTGCTTGACTCAGGGAGACCCGTATTTGCTTTATTGGTTTAGTGGCCTTTGGGAACACTCTCTGGCATTCCAGAGGCCATCTGTACCCTTGCATGTGCGGTCTCAATACATCCCTCCCATGTTAACGTCAGGTCTTCGGCAGCAGGGTCTTATCGCCTCTCCTCCTGCAGGTATCCCAACTTAGGGGCAAGGAGCCCTTACCTTTTGTGGGGCCTTGGATCCCCTGGCCAACATCCCCCTGGTAGAACAATCCATTGCTGATGTCAGAGCTCCTGCATTAATATACTTTGCCTAAGTGCATAGCCCAAGGACTTTAGTATTATATTTGGTTCTGAACAGAGTATAATCCTTTTCACAGTTCTTATGTCTATTAGTCAATTAAAGAAGGCATTTTTACCGGTTTTATAAGAGATTACCTCTATAATAGTTGTCTCCAATTTACAGTTGGAGAATGACATCATCATCGTCATATTTCTCCTTGTTCTATGGGGGGGG
>VZQC01009892.1:576952-594987 GCA_009823505.1 Rhizomys pruinosus | reverse complement strand
GCGCCTTTGGGCAGGATACCCAGAAGCCACCTGGGCGAGTGTAGTCCCGTATGATTGTCTGGATCTTTTCATTGAGCGCTGGGCCAGAGCGTCCGGAGAGTCCGGCGGCCAGGGCGGCCGCGCCTTTGGGCAGGATACCCAGAAGCCACCTGGGCGAGTAGCTTGGGAGCTGGGCCCTTGAGGGCGGGACCCGGGCGCTGGGCCAGAGGGTCCGAAGATCCTACAATTTTTATGGATGCACAGAAGACCCTGGACAGCCAAAGCAATCTTGAGTACAAAGAACAATGATGTGGGGAATTACTGTACCAGACCTCAAACTATATTACAGAGCTATAGTCATAAAACAGCATGTTACTTGCACAAAAATAGATGCATAAGTCAATGTAACATAAAGACTGCTGCATAGCTTTAGTTTCAACTTGACACACTGGGGTTAAGAGAGCCTTGATTGTGGAATTGCCTCCTTTGAACTGGCCTGTGGCCACATCTGTGGAGTATTGCCTTGATTGGTGAGTGCTGAGGGAGGGCCCAGCCCACTATGGGTGGTGTCACCCCTAGGCAGTTTGTTGTGTATTATGTAAGAAAGCAGGCTGAGCATGGGCCAGGGGAGCAAGCTAGTAAGCAGCATCCCTCCATGGCCTGTGCTTCAGCTCCTGCCTCCAGGTTCATGCCCTGAGTTCCTATGTTGGACTCCCTCAGTGATGAACTGTGACCCAGAAGTCGTGAGCTGAATAAACCTTATCCTCTCCAATTTGGTTTTGGTCAGTGTTTTGTCACAGCAAATGAAAGGAAACTAGAACAAAATCCCAAACATGAGTACATGTGATTTCAGTCACACATCCAGTGGTCAGGGACCATTGCAGAGAGAAGTGGTAAAGGTTTTAAGAACCAGGGAGGAGTTGCATAATCATATGGATATAGTCATTCAGGCTTCTGGGACCCTGCTCATATGAACCTACAGTAAGTGGTGTCAGCATGCAAGACCCATGCAAACTCAAGCAGACAGAAACCAGCATAGAACTGGGGAAATGGGCAGCAGGAGCCAATCACAGTTGAAGAATCATTGGCAGCGGATTATTGCTGGGTGAGGAAGAGCTGATCTTCTTAAAGCAAGGGACTCTAGATAAACCGAATAGAGCCCAATGGATGAACTTGCACTGAGGGACATCTGGGACACTAACTTAGAAAATAGACCTTAGAATATAAACCTTAATACAAATGACAGAATGTATGAATTCCACTGTGGGGGGTGAATTGGAGGGTGCCAATGAAGAAGAGGGGGAATAAAGCTGCCTTAGTATATTATAAAAATATTTTGCCAGGCATGGTGGCTCACACTTTTAATCCTTGCACTTGAAAGGCAGAGGCAGGCAGATCTTTGTGAGTTCAAGGCCAGCCTGGTCTACAGAGTGAGTTCCAGGACAGCTGGGGCTACAGGGAGAACCTATCTCGAAAAGACCAAAAAAATCTTTTAAGAGGGGATGGATACTTCACTTTGAGAGAAAGGAGAAGTATAGATATAAAAGTAAGTGCTGAGTATATTATCAATATTTGATTATCTGTACTTGGGGTTTTTACATTTTCTACTAATTTAAAATAATCATGCAAATTCTATTTATTTATTTTTTTAGTCTTTTTTGAGACAGGGTCTCCCTGTAGCCCCAGCTGTCCTGGAACTCACTAGGTAGACTAGGCTGGCCTTGAACTCATAAAGATCTACCTGCCTCTGTCTCCCAAGTGCTAGGATTAAAGGCATGTGCCACTATGCCCGAACCATAATTTTTTATTCTTGAAAGGTACTAGAAGTGTAAAAACTTAAAAGAGATATTATTGAAGTTATAAAATATCATATTTTTAATTTGGAAAAGATAAACACATTAAATCCAATTGTGGTACTCAATAATTTATTTGACTGCACTCTGTTAAATAACCAAATGAGTTTAGAATATAATCAATAACATGAAATCAGATTTGACCCCAGAAATTATTCCACAATTTATACTTTTGAAAAACAACAGGATTCCAAATTTAGACATAAGTTCTATCACCTAAACCACTTTTATTCAAGTTCTTATATAAAAATTATTATAAAAATTGCATGTTGTGGCTGAAGAGATGACTTACTCAGTAAAATGATTTCCGTGCTAGCACAAGAACGTGAGTTTGAATCCCAGGACCCAAGTTAAAATCCCGATGATTGGGAAGCAATGACAGAGGATTCCTGGGGCTCACCAGCCAGCCAGTCTATCCAATCTGTGAGCTCCACATTCAGTGGAGACTTTCTCTCTCTTTTTTAAAAATTTTATTTATTTCTGTATGTGTACGAATGTACTGTCTGCATGCAGGTCTGTGCACCCATGTCGTGCAATGCTGCGGAGGTCAGAAGAGGGTCTCAGATTCCCCTGGAATTGGAGTTCTCCTGGAATTGGAGTTTCAGATGGTTCTCAGCCGCCATGTGGGTGCTGGGGATTGAACCCGGGTCCTCTGTAAGAGCGGTTGGCGCTCTTAACCACTAGGCCATCTCTCCAGCCCAAGTGGAGACTTTCTCAAAATGACAAGTTGGAGAAGTCATTGAAGAAGACACCCAATGTCAACTTCTAGAGTCCATGTGTAGCCACAAAAAATGTACACACAGAGGTTCTACACACAGGTGCACACACACACACAGCTTCAGGCAGAGAACAGTCCAGTTGAGGAGTGTGCTTTCTGAGGAAGAGACTGGGTGGGAAGACCTTTCAGGTAAGCACTGTGCATGGTCAGCAGCTCAGATGCTGACAGAGTTTACTACTCACCTCATCACATGTTCATCTCAAACTCATACAGATGATTGAGAACAGATAACCTGGAACTTATTGCATAGTAGTGCCAGCATTGATATCTTTTCCTTTAACAACATGATCAATAAATAACATATTTAATACTCAGCTGTAATAATCAGTTAAAAGTGTAGTTAGAAAGATAGGGGCAGATTCTTGGAAAATGTTTCTAAAAAGTTAAAGCTAATTGCTGAACTAATTGTGCTTCTCTTTAATTTCTTACATACAAATAATGTACTTCCAGATTCATTAACTTCACTGCTAAAGAACTGGGAGTGATTCCAAATTCTGACTGATTATTCCACTTCCATGGAAAGTGCTCATCCAGCTCTGTCCATGGGCACATGCTGCCAGAGATGCAATTGCAGGATGTTCCTAGAAATGCAGAACTAAGTCTCTGACTTCACAGGTCTGACTTATAGTTGGCAGAATATAATATTCATGGCCCAAGACAATTTTAAGAATCAACTCCACATGGACCCTCACAAATATCTATCTCTAATTCAGTTTGTTTTCACCACTATTTTGTCTGAAACCAAGAGCGTTGGCCTGCGACCTACTATGGTGGTATACGGTTTACAGGTTTTATTTATGAGCTCTGAAGTTTTCCTTTTTATCACTCAACTCAAATAATAAAGTTGAATAGCCAGCGTGTTGACTCAGTAAAACTTCCTAAATATGAACACTAAAATTAAACTTCACTTCACCCTGCAATATATAAGTACTCTCTCTCCCTTTATTTCCTTCCTCCATTATAAAATTCTATGTTAGATTTTCTGGCCAACAATGGAAGAAACATTACAATAAATAATCGTTATAAAAGCAATTTCTTGTTTTTTAAGTGTATGAGTATACTGTCTATACCCATGTTGTACAATGCTGCAGAGGTCAGAAGAAGGTGCCATATTTCTCTGGAACTGGTGTTAAAGATGGTTCTTAGTCACCATGTGGGTGCTGGGAATCGAACCCCAGTCCTCTGCAAGAACAGTTGATGCTCTTAACTGCTGAGCCATCTCTCCAGACCCAAAAGCAACTTCTTAAGAGCTTTGTTGCTAGGGATGCATTCTGCTGCTAAGGTTGGTTTATTATGAAAACAAAAAAGACTTGAGATTCTCTTCAGGAAATGTATAACAGATATTACAAAGCCTGTGAACTATTGCCTTGGTCTTTCCAACACTCTTCTGGCCTTACCTTCACAGTTACGAGATTTAATCACTGCTGCTCAGCTAGGGGCGCTATTCCCATCCTTGATTTAGAGATTTTTGAGTAGGATCTCCCCTCCCCACCCGTACTCTCCTAGTTAGAGGAGCAGAGACAAAACTGGCCATTCCTATCCACTGTTGGCAGGATTGGTGAAAATGAAACCAGCAGGGATCAGTCTTTGTTTTAAACCAGAGAGGAGGTCTATCTTATTTTCAAGAGGGACACACACATAATTAACTAGGGCAGGCATGACCTAGGGCAGGTGGCAACCGCAGCTTAGCAGGGGGCATCCTGTTGAGGTCAAAAATCCCCGCTGAGCAGTACTAATTCTGCCATAAGAAGCAATGGATAAAATTTTTCACAAAACTACATGAATTAAGTAATAAGAATTCTTCTAAAGAGCTACAGAATTACCTTTCTTTCAGAGAGAGAGAGAGAGAGAGAGAGAGAGAGAGAGAGAGAGAGAGAGAGAAACAGAAACAGAGACAGGCAGAGTTCGGGAATGCTTTCTGTTGGTGCACAAAACCAACCTGGGAAAGGGCTTATTTTAACTTACACTGCACAGTCTATCCTCAAGGAAGCCAAGGCAGGGTGAACTACAACAAGGATGGGGAGGAACTCTGATTACTGGCTCGCCAGCTTCCCAGGATTGCCCAGCTATATTCCTTGTACAGGCCGGCCCAGCTGCCCACGGATGGCACTGCTAAGTGACTCCTCCTAGATCGACCTCCAGTCAAGAAAGTGCCTCGCAGACATGAGGACAGGCCAATCCCATGCAAGCTATACCTCTCAGCTGAGATGACTTTTCCCAAGTATGTATAAGTTGTGTCAAGTGGACAGAAACTAAGCAAGAGAGAGAAAGAGAGAGAGAATAGATAGATAAAGAGAGAGAGTGTAATTAAATAAAAGTGTAAGTGAAATTCAGCAATAGAAAAAAATCCAAAAATACCTGAAATATAGAAAAAATATGTAGTATTTTCTGAAAGTTTAGAATGGGTCAGATGATATGCAAATTTCTTTTAAGCAGTATTTAATTTTATCTTATGATTGCAATATCTTGCAAGTACCTGTTGTCATTCTCGTTTTCTTCAAAATAAGACAATTTAACTATAATTAGATTGTAGAGAATGTCCAAGATTATACTGTAACTTGCCACACAAGAAATTTGAATATAAATATACAGCAAAATGAAATTGAAGAGAATGAAAATGATCAAAAGCCAGTTAGTATATACGATAAATATGTGCAATATCAAACAATTGGAAAAGAAGAATTCTATAAACATTGTTACAACATTAGAGAACCCTCTAGGAAAAATATTAACAGCTTTAGTCTCACCAAAGCTAATGGGCAACACATATAAAACAATTATAAACAGACACAAAAGCTCGAAGCCAATACAAATATTTCTAAATTAAGATACAAGTTTAAAGTAATTATTTCATAAAATATATACAAGCTTTCTATGATTTCCGAACACATGACTTTAAACCAAAACGATATGTACCTGTCATCCCAAAAGAAATTACATACTGGTATATACTGATTTGATAATGGAAAGTAAAACCAAGAAAGCGAAGTCAATGTTTCCCTACTTCTGTTCCTAACTACAGAACAAATTGCATTCTTTCTTTGCTTGAATATATATAGAAAATGTAGACTATTCTCCATGTGCTAAATACCGTTGCTTCATATAACCAAATGCAAAATATCAAAAAGTGTAAGAACCTAACTCCTGTTTTGTAGGTAATTCACAACACTAATCCAGCTGTGGTGTTTCTGACCTTTCTGATTACCTTATACTGGCAAAGTGCAGAGAAAAATTTTGTAGTTGGTTTAATGAATCCAGTGCCATAATCAAAGAAATAATAACAACAGCACATACTCAGCTTATTTTTTCTGTAAATTTGTATTAATATGTTTGCTAATTGGGAGCATACTGGAGAACGGAGAATATTGCTAAAGTGAATTGATGATAGGATCTTGATGTAGTGATAGAATGACCATTTGGGAAATAACATGATGTCATGTTGAATGGTTGTAAAATTTCAAATTAAGTGCATTTAATACACCATTATGGCTGTGCCACTAACTCAAATAAAGAAATATTTCTGGGGCTGAGGAGATGGCCTAGCGGTTAAGAGCACCAACTGCTCTTGCAGAGGACCTGGGTTCGATCCCCAGCACCTACATGGCGGCTGAGAACTGTCTTTAACTCCAGTTCCAGGGAAATCCGACACCCTCTTCTGACCTTCAATGCATTGCACAACACGCAGGCAGTACATTCATACACATAAAAAATAAACTTTAAAAAAAGAAATATTTCTGTTCTGGTGATCAGATATTCACTATTGTGATCCCTCTAGTACCTAGATATCAGAAGGCCTCTTGTCCCACCACAGACCATCAAAAGATGAACATCAGCTGTGCCAAGACTTTTTGAAGGAGTTTCTAGAGTCTGGAAACTCCAGACACAATGCTCCAGTGCAGCAGTAGCTCTCCAGACAGGAAGGAAGATATTCTTTTTTTTTTTTTTTTTTTTTTTGGTCCTTTTGAGACATGTTTTCCCTGTAGCCCCAGCTGTCCTAGAACTCACTATGTAGACCAAGTGGGCCTTGAACTCACAGAGATCCCCCTGCCTCTGCCTCCCAATTGCTGGGATTAAGAGCATGTGCTACCACACCCAGAAGGAAAGAAGATACTAAAAAAATAAATAAATAAAACTTTGTACTTGAGACAACCTACCCCATAGAATTGAACTTTCCTTTGAAATCTCATCATGGCAGAATGTAAAGGCTAAAGCCTAGGAATTTCCTCTTCCTTTGGAAGAGGAAATTATCTCTTAGGAAAAGATTTAACATAGCTCTGACAAAGTCTCAGCATACCTTACAGGAGAAATTAGAACCCAGAACATCATAATGGATCAATGTTGGGTCAGAACATAATTTGAACATACTTCTTAGTTGCACATACCTGCTGCCCTCTGACTAAACCTCATGTTTGGTGGAAGGCAGGTGACTGACTTCTTTGATCCTATTCCCAATGTGACCACATTGAATGAACTTCCTTTTTTGCTTTTCATTATTAATTCTTGCTCTAGTTGGACTATTGAAGATGGGTGGCCAAAATTGCCATGCCAGGGGTGGTCAGGGCCCAAGCTCCGATCCTAATCCTTATAACACAATGCCTTGATTGAATTATCCTTCGTACCTTTTGACCTTTTGACCACAGCTTCTGGCTATGCATAATCTAAACAATGTAGGGGAAAAAATGGCCAGCTAGCAAAACTTTCAAGCCGGGTCCAAATTAAATATCCGTATCTTTATGTGTGTGTGTCATGAGACAGGATCTTACCTAAGGAACAGCTGCCAAGAGAAGTGACAATGATGACTATAGTGAGTTTGAAAATGAAAACCTAAAGAAACAAATTAAAATGGAAGCATTTGACAAGGCAAGGATTCTACAATGCAACATACCTGCGCTGATGAGGTCCAGCTGACTGCTCAAAGAGCATATGTCAGAGTTCATACAGTGACCCTACGTGGGCACCCTCTTCCCTATCTGCATCTCCACCTACACTCTGACCCATTCATTCACTTTCTGCACAAATCTCTGGTGAATATCAGGCATTTCCACTTTTGATCTGATTGAACTCTGATTGGACACTACCCTCTGGCAGTATTGTATTTTTTCTCCTGTTCTTATTAATTTTCGGGGGGGGGCAGGCATATGTCGTGTTGTGGGATGTGTGCAGAGGTCAGAGGACAACCCTGGTGACACAGGTTGCTATTCCCCCCTCTTACCTTGCTTGAAGCACAGTCTCCTTGTTGTTCACTGTGGTAAATGGCAGGCTATCTGACCAAGCTTGTGGGGAATCTCCTGTCTACCTCCCTTCTCTGCTTAGAAGCATGGGGATTATAGACACGTGTCACAAGCCCTGTGTCTATGTGGTTTCTGTGACTTGAATAAAAGTCCTCATGCATGCATGGTGAGCACCTTTCCCAGTAAACCATCTTCCCAGATCCTCTCTAAAGGTCCTCAGTAGAATATGGACAGAGTTCACATACATTTTAATGTCTTGAACTTCCCATGCAAGACTAAGAGACGCAACCTCTAGTGTGTGTGTAGTGAGGTCATTAAAACTTAATTCTTTGCATTCCAGGACATTGTTAAACTCTCTATCTTCCAGGCCTGAAATGGAAATTTGCTGTACCTTTCTTCCTTCAATTTATGCTTTATATATGAAATGAGTGGTGTGGAGGAACTTATTACCTGCCAGAAATCAGACAGATCACTGTAATGGACAACTGAAATTAACGCTCTTGGTTCTGCTATTTTTCATTTCTTTTGTTACAAAAAAATTAATGGAGAAACAGCAGGCTGAGTGCTGTGGAACCTTAAATACATGAACAAGCCTGTTTCCAATTTAAGCAAAAAGAAAATGTAAGCTTAACTAATCACAAGCCACAAACTCAGCTATAACTAACCACACATGCCAAGGTAAGGCAAATGCCTATCAAATAATTCATTTACTTTGGTTTTTCTTTCAACCTATAAAAGCCTGCATACACTTCATACTGCTAAAGTTGAGCCCTCTAAGCCTCTGCTGGTTCGGAGTAATGTCCATTCTTCAATCATTCTGTGCTCAAATAAACTGTATCGAATGTAATTAGCATTTAATATAATGATGAAAGAAGTTCAGCAGTTAGTCCAGGAAAGAAAGCTGAAATATAGCTACACATCACTAATGTGGTTTATTAAGAGTAACAGGCCCAAGACCTTGATGGGGACTTGAAGGAGAACAGTAGACAGAAAATGATACCCTATACATGAGAGGAAAGCATGAGACTTACAAGGAAGGGGAGTTTCCCTCTAAGAACTGGGCCAGGGGGAGCTCCATTAAGAGTGAGAATAAGAGAGATAAGAAGAGAGAGAGAGAGAGAGAGAGAGAGAGAGAGAGAGAGAGAGAGTTCAGTGATGAGAGGAATGGGGAATGGGGATACAGCTAGGGGACTCCAGTGAAAATACAACTTAGAAATTGTCAGACTTTAAAAAAAAATAAAAAATAAATAAAATTTAAAAAAACGAAATTGTCAGACTTTTATAAGCTTCTAGCAGATGGTGGGAAGTTTTACAATGCATTACTTAGTTAAACAGTATATTTGACAGAGTATGAAAGAGCCAAACATGGTTAGGACGATATATTAGGAGCTATAAAAAATGACTACACAGACCATAGTCTTTTATTTTATGTGTATGAGTATATTGCCTGCATGTATGTAAGTGCACCCATGTTATGCAATGTTGTTGGAAATGGTTCTGTGGGAGGTTTCCCTGAGTGCAGAAGTTTCTGTCCTGCATGATGCTAATGCTTACTCCAGAGTTTCTCAAGCACTTGAGACAGATTGATACTGAAATCAAAATATTGTCACAGTGAGGAGATTGCTGCCACGGAGTCATCCATCTGGCAATTATGACGGCCTTTTGTATTTAGTGGAAGAAAATCGCTAAGATCATCCACACTGATTAGTGATCATTGTAGTACTGTTCACTGTATTTTATATTAAAAATCATATCAAATAAGGCTTTCTTTCCAGTTACTGGGAGGCTCTATGGTACTAATATCAGCTGACTGGACACCTCAGATACTTAACATTTGTTGTATTTCCTAGTGAGACCCAGAAAATATGCAGCCTTCTCCCAGGGGCTTCATGAAGCTTATTCTTTGTCCTTTCATGTCTTTCTTTCCCTCTAAGGGACATGAAATGCATCTCAGTGAGTTCATTTTCCACTGACATCTTGTCAAGAAGGAGGTCAGATGCTAGCACAGATGACTACCTCTTGGACAGGTCTTCGTATTGTGTTAAGCAGAAAACTGCCTTTTTAAAAAATTCTTCTATTTTCTTGACCAAACATTTATAATGTTACTCCATGAAATGGATTATCTACACAGCATAATTCTGAAGCTATTCATTCATATAATCTTGTCCAGATGATTTGATGACTAAAATCAGAACTTTGTTCATTGACACCACCAGGTGACAAAAATCAAAAAGAAACCCTAAGTTTTCTCCATTTTCTGTGTAAAGGCCAATCACAAATAAAAGAACCAGTCCAGTCGGACTTCAGAGAAGAATGAATTTTTAGCTTTAATGATACAGAGATTTGCTTTCTTTTTTGAAGTAGTTCATATTTTCATATTTATTTATATTGTTTCTCTCTCTCTCTCTCTCTCTCTCTCTCTCTCTCTCTCTCTCTCTCTCTCTCTCTTTCACTTTTTTAATTCAGAGAGAACAATATTGACCTAAATCATGGAATGGTTCTGGGAAGACCGTGTAACCTTTCTCTATATTAGCTGAATAAAGGAATTGCTGGGTAAATGGTGAGAAATTTTGAAAACTTCCTCGAAGGTATCCCACAATAATGTGAATGTTTAAAGGTAAATGGCACTTATATGGATACAGGGACCTTTTATTAACTAGAAGCACTGGAGATGATTTCTCTTAAAGGCAGAATGATTGGTATTGGCAAAAATTAATACAAGGCCTAAGTGACTTCCAAGTAACTGGTAGGTTTTTAATGTTCCTCCCAATAAACTCCAATAAACTCATGTGTGCACCTGCACACACACACACACAAACACGCACACACACACACACAAACACACACACACAATTTGAAATACAGGAAAATGAAAGTTCTACGTCAGATCAAATAATATTTTATTTTCCACCCTCCCTTCCAAATCTCTTATCAGCTTTTTAAAAGTTATTTATTTACATTATTATTATTATTTATTATTATTAAACTTTTTCCATAGGTCATAAAGAGGAAAGTCTGCTCATGCTTCAGAAAAGGAAGTCTGGTCTAGCAAGAGCTGATTTTGTCCTCGAGTAGATGGAACTGGTAAATGAAAAGCTGAAAGGAGCAAGGTGTTCCCACCCTCTTCCCTCCAAAAAAACCCAAGAGAACCTGAGGACCAAATCCTAAACTGACCTTGAGAAAACAAAAACCTTGGTTAATCTTGGTTAACTGTGTGGCCTTAAGCATCCAAAAGGAAAGTACAACCAGATATAAATAATCAGTGAGACTAGAGAAACTGTACTGCAGACATAAAACTTGAGATCTTAGTAAAAAAAAAAAAAAAAGAAAGAAAGAAATAAATAAAAGAGAGAGTACTGTTGGCCTGTCTTCAATTCTTACAGGCAAGTGCATCTACTCTGTAGCTGCCACTGCTTTTGGCACTACTCAAAGACGAGACACAGCTTTTTAACTTTCCAATATGGACTGAATACACATGTCTCTCCAAGAATCCTCCAAACCTTCAATGCCAAATGAGGACTTCTGAGATATCCAGCATGTGGACTAAACAGCTAAGGGGATGTCAGCCTCGTCAGAATTTCTTACACTATTTGTATGAGTGTTTTGCCTATAAGCATGCAGGTGCACCATGTGCCTGCAATGTCTACAGAGACCAGACGAGGGAATCTGATCCCCTGGAACAGACGTTCTGGATGGTAGCTACAGTACTGCTTCTGAAAATCCAAAAAAAAAAAAAAAAAAAAAAAACCCTCAAATCCAGTTCCTCTGTGCTCTTGACAGCTGAGCCTTCTCTTCAACTCCATTAGTTTTGACCACTTAACAAATTTGCATTCTTTCCTTTAACAATACATTATACATTTCTTTATTGCCTTCCTTTAAGGTTTCACAAGATGAGACAAGTGATTATTTTGTTTACTGCTAGATCACACAAAAATGTGACTCGCATATCCCAATATACTTATAAATCAATAATAGATGAAGGCCAACATATCTATTTCCTGATTTTTGTCTCCTCATTTCTCCCCCACATCCCCGCCCCCCCCCCCAAATACATAGCAGTTCCCTCCAACTGAAACACTCCATCTTGGAGATTACCTTATTAAGACTTGGGAACTAAGTAACTCATTAGTCTTAGGAAGTCCCTAAAACATAAGATTCACAAGGTCAACTTCCTAAGGTTACCTAGGCAGAAACAATAGCTGAGGAGAGGAGACTGCAGTGTGTTGAGCTGTATGCAAGTTGTTCAGGGAACTTTTGTGAATCTTCTGGTAGAGTGAGCTCTTCTGCAGTACAGCTGAACTTGGGTCATCTGTGATCCTGAAGTAACCCTTGCCCTTACTCCTTTAGTAATCTCTATAAACTCATTTGTTCCCCAAGCTGAACTAGGACAAAACCATCATTCTGATCTGTCATCCTGCCTCTGGCTGGGTCACATATGTTTGTTCACATCTCCCCAGGTAAAGTCACACAGTATACACACACTATCAACCAGTTGATTAATTGAAATGAAATATTATAAAATAAAATAAAATAGTTTGGGAAAAATAGTGATTCCCAGCTCTACTTTTTACCAAATCAGGAAGAATGAAGCTTCTTGATTTATTTCTCTATACCACATTTGGAAGCAAAAATCAAAATTTTATAGTTGAAAAGAATAAAACAAGTATGTATATAGATTGGATATGTATTAATAACAGAACTAAGATGGCAAAATTCTCATTGCTTTAGCCGACCGCTCTTGCAGAGGACCCGGGTTCGATCCCCAGCACCCACATGGCGGCTGAGAACCATCTGAAACTCCAACTCCAGGAGAACTCCAGCTCCAGGGGAATCCGACGCCCACTTCTGACCTCCGCGGCATTGCACGACACGGGTGCACAGACTTGCATGCAGACAATACATTCGTACACATACAGAAATAAATAAAAAATTAATTAAAAAAATGTATCATATTGCTTACATCACAAAATAAAATGCCAAATCTTTTCAGAAGTTGATCCATCTTAGCATGTAAAAACACCACTCTTTATGCATTTGCCTAACTGGCCATTCTTATAACTCAGGACAGGGAAAAGTTGTTATGGAATCAAGGAAGCATTCTTACACACTTTTAAAATCTCAGGATGTGTTCCATATTTTTCAGTAACATTACACAATGGTCATTCTATGGATATGAAAACCAGTCAATGAAAGATAAATCCCCTTCCCCAGGGTCATTCACTTGGTAAATGGTAGACCTCAGTCATTACTATGACACGATCCCCATGTTTGTAAATGTCATAATATATTATAATACTGTTTAGGAATCTATTCAAACTGTTGATAAAGAAATTTCCCTTGAAAGACTCACTTCTTCTCTAAATAATTTATGTTATGCATCACTTGTGTCACTCTTTAAATAGAAGAAAAATGCTTCAGATCTGTTCTAGCAATCTGTTTTTGACAACCAGGCTAAATTTGGCATCATAAGGGACTGACAGGACTGAGGCCAGCCCTTGTGCATTGCAGATGGTAGTTAAGTAGTTACTGAGTGATGAAATCTCCAGAATACAGTGTATCATGTAAGATTTGCTTCCTCTCCAAAACTCATGAAAGAAAAGGAAACATATAGGACAATAAGAAAGGATATAAAAAGGAATTGGAAGTGTTGGCAGTGTTCAGCGTGTTTGCAGAATTTTATGCATTTAAACACAATTTATTTGATCATGTGAAATATTTTCAAATTCTCTTTTGACTGTAGCCATTTTCATAAACATTCAGGTAGTTTATTTTTATGTATGTTTATTTATATAAAAGGTGTTACTACAATACCTTAAAACATTGAAATTTATATTTCTCTGTTTCTATGAGTGCATAGATCAGGCCTGACTTCCAGAAATCTCATACATTCTGTTCCTCTGACATCCAAATAGAGGTACATAGAATGTTACCTTCCATAGGAAGAGTACTCTGTTTAGCAGGTGAAAAGATGAAAAGAATTCTTCGCTTATCTTTAAACCTAAATCACTCATGAGCTATCTACTTAGTAATTAGCAAACTCTCTAAAAGCATTTGCAAAGGCATAGAACAAATAGTCATACTGTTAATAATGTGGGTTATTTGGTTTGTTCCATATGCTCTTTAGTAACCACTGGGACTATTTTCAAAAAAAAAAAAAAAAAAACTAAAGAAGTTACATACATCTACTTTGTGCAGTTCTTTTTTAAACATACAGTATTATTTTTATTTTATGTATGTGAATATATTGTCTGCATGTGTGTAAGTATACCCATGAATGCAATGCCTGCAGAGTCAGAAGAAATGGAAACTCAAGTTTCAACTTGAATTTCCCCCCATTTTCTGTATGTTGAGTTCCATGCCCCTGGCAGGAATGCATTCGTATTCAAATAATTTATTGAAGTAAGGTCAGCGAGTTTGGGTCGGTGCCTCTGCGCCTTTGTGCGAGCTGGCTGGAAGTCACTCAGGCGGGTACTGGGGCGCAGGCTAGGTCAGGGATATACCACCACCACCACCCCCCACCCCGCCACTGCCGGAAATCAGTGAGAATCCAAGTGGACTTTTTTTTGGAGAGCCTTCAGAACGAGAAGAGAAGAGTGCTTTGGCTTCCAATATCCAATATATAAAGAAATTTGAAAGCCTGAAAACTAGACAAGTCAATACTCCATAAACGAGGGGGAAAGGAAGAAAAAAAAGCATCTGAAGGAGGAAAGCAAAACCATCCACTAACATAGTGAAAAGGCATTTGTGATCTGAACCACAAAAGGGAAGCCCACATGCCAGGGACACGACGAAGGGACAACATGGGAAAGGCACAGGATAATCCTGCACCAGGCTCTACCAAACCTGTAGGAGATAGCTACAATGGGAACCCCTTGGAGGAGACCCAAGGAGCAGATCTTAGAGGAATAATTGCAGACCTATGCAGAGAAATTAAAAAACATAAAGAAGAATTCAGAGAACTAAAGAGAGAGAATGAAAAACTCAAAAAGGACCTAGAGGGATACAATGACAAACTTCAGAAAGAACTGAAGGAACAGATTGACAAACTCCAGAAAGAACTAGAGGGAGAAAAAAAAATAAGGAAGAATTCAGAGAACTAAAGAGAGAGAATGAAAAACTCAAAAAGGACCTAGAGGGATACAATGACAAACTTCGGAAAGAACTAAAGGAACAGATTGACAAACTCCAGAAAGAACTAGAGGGAGAAAAAAACAAACTCTGAAAGGAAGTAGAAACACTGAAAAAGGAAGCCAACCAACGAATTAAGGAGCACCAAGAAGAGATTGAGAACCACCAAGAAGAGATTGAGAAGCTCAAAAAGGAAATGGAAATACTAAAGAAAACACAGGATGAAACGAAAAAGGAATTAGAATACTCATCCAATCAAGAAGAAAGGAAAGGAAAAAGCCTCAGAAGTAGAATGGAGGAAGCAGAGCAAAGAATATCAGATCTGGAAGATAACACAGAGCAATTAAAAAGCTCAAATAAAGATTATGAAAAATTTAAAAATACACAAAAATGGAACAACCAGGAAATATGGGAAACTATGAAAAGATCAAACCTCTGCATTCATTAATATATTTTGATTAAGTGCATAGCTTAAGGAGACTTTAGTATTATATTTGGTTCTGAATGAGAATAATCCTTTTCAGAGTTCTATGTCCTATTAGTCAATTAAGAAAAAGGCAGTTTTAACCGGTTTTATAAAGAGATTACCTCTATATTAAGTTGTCTCCAATTTACAGTTGGAGAACGACATCATCATCTATAATTTCTCCTTGTTCTATGGGGGGGAGGTAGAAAGTCTCTCGTATTAAAACCTTGAGGCACCTAGAAGAAGGTAAGTTTCATTACGGACTCGATTATAAAATAGTTGTTAAATAGGATCCCACAGAGGGGTTTGATGTTTGTGGCAATCTGAGGCTTTTCTTCCTTTCAATGTTCAGAGGGCCAACCTTTCTGTTGGCACATTCTGGTACATCCTAATCAATGCAAAGCTGTATCTTTTCTTTCTCAGCCATTAAGTTGGTGAACATTTTGACCTGTTGGAACATACAAATCTTTTCCCATAGTTAGTTTTAAGATTTTGAATTGCAAGGTTTTTGACGAAAATCTTTCATATCTATCTGTATCCCCCCTTTTTTTAAGGTTTTTGTGTTTTTTGACCCCATGAATTTCCAGAAGACAGTTGTATTAATATCATAACCTATAGGTTGGAATCAAGGCACAGATTTCATCAAACCACCCATGCTGTTTGGGTTACTGTATGTGATTAACTTGGGAAGCAACTTAATTTTTACAATTAAATCATTTATAATGTAAAGAGAATGCTACAAGGTGATACTGTACAACAGAGAAATTATAGAGAACATTTGTATGTGCCAATCCCAAAGTTAAATGTTATACAGATTTTTATGTAAAACAAATGTGGACAACAGCATTTTTATTCCAATTAACTCAGATGTTACCATTTTTATCAGAGCCTATAAAACAATGTTGTTTAATATGCACGTATTTACTTTTACTAAGTCTTAAAACACCATGTTACTCTGTATACATGTCTGGGCAAAACTGGATACTTGTTGAACTCACGTCAATTAATATGCATTAATCGAATATAATACCTGTGTCTCTCTCCCGCCCTCCCACCCTTCCCAATTCACCATTTCGGTCAGTTTTCTGAATGCAGTCTTTCTGTTGTTGTTCCTTTTCCTATGCATCCCTCTCCACTAGAATATTTATATCTGGGATATTGGCACTAGCATCCACATATGAGGGACACCATTTGTCATTGTTTTTTCTGGGGCTGTGTTACTTAACATAATGTCTTCCTAGCTCCATCCATTTGCCTGCAAAGTTCATGATGTTGTCCCTCTTTACCACTGCATAGAACCCATTGTGTAATACCTGTCAACCATTTCTTCTATCCAACTCGTCAATTGAGGGGCACCTGGGCTGGTTCCAGCTTTTTGCTATTGTGAACAGAGCTGCAATAAACATAGCTGTGCGATGTATCTTGAAGTAAGATGTGTCCTTGTGGGTATATACCCAAGAGTGGTATGAACTGGGTAAATGGCAAGCTCATTTTGAGTCTTTAAGGGTTCTCCACACTGCTTTCCATAGTGGCTGTACACGTTTACATTCCCACCAGCAAATGGATGAGTGTTTCCCCTTTCCCACAACCTCTCCAGCACTTGGTATCATTCGTATTCTGATCCTGCCAGTCTTATTGGAGTAAGATGATATCTCAAAGTGGTTTTAATTTTGCATTTCCTTAATTATTAGCGATGTTCTGACACTTCTTTAAGATGTTTGTTGACCATCTCTTAATTCCTCCTCTGTGAAATCTCTGTTCAGAATCTTTGCTCCATCTTTTGAGTGTTCATTTGTTTTCTTTCTATTTTGTTTTTTGAGTAGCTTGTATATTGGAAATTAATGCTTTGGCAGAATGTATCTGCAGTGAAAGGTTTCTCCCACTTCTGTGGGTTTCTCTTTCACTTCCCTTAGATTGTTTCTTTGATGTGCAGAAGCTTTTGACTTTAATGAGGTCCCATTTGTCAATTTGTTGATCTTAATTACTTGTGCAGCTGCTGTCTTGATTTAGGAAGTCTTTCCTCCACCTATGTCTGGTAGTCTGCTGCCAAGTTTCTCTTCTTCACATACTCCAGAGTTTGTGGTTTCACATTGAGGTCTTTGATCCATTTGGAGTTGACTTTTGTACAAGGTGAGAGGTAGGAGTTTAATTTCACTTCTTCTCTACAACAGTGGTGATCCAGTTTTGCCAAACACCCACTTACTGAAGATGCTGTCTTTCCTCCATTGTGTCTTTTGCCCCTTGTCAAATATGAGGTGGCTTGAAATTTGTATGAGCACAGAGTTTGGATCTTCAGTTTTTATTCCCATTGGTCAAACTGGTCTGTTTTTGTGCCAGTACAATCTTTTTTACGACCTATAGCCCTGTGGTTATTAAAAAAAAAGTTTGAGAAAAAAATTCTGGTATACCTGTGGTTTATAGTGGATCCCCCTGTAATTGCTCTTCTTCCCAGGGGTTGCTTGTGGCTATTCGGGTCTATTTGTTATTTCCAAATGAAATTGAGGATTTTTTTTTCCAAGCCTGTGAAGAACACTGTAGGGAGATTTTTGATTGGGACTGCATTAAATCTTGTAAACTAGTTTGGGTAGGATGGCATTTTT